>QRFJ01004642.1:0-45088 GCA_006176705.1 Cocos nucifera
CAGTATATAGAGTAGCTATTCGCTCACATCAAGGATTACTTTCTTCTGTGTTGATTGGACAGAGGGACCTAAGGTGTATATATAGGAAGGCCCTCGCTACGTTTCTTTCGCGCGCACATCACTACATTGTGCGCATTCTGCGAGTCAGCGCGAGGGCATAATATCGAGCACCCCCAGTAAACTCCTAAAAGTGTCCCCCACACGTGTGCATCTCGTGCTATCGACTCTTCTCCATTGTCCTTCCTTTCTTTCACTCCTTCCACCTTTTTGCTTTTTTATAGACTTCTTTTTTTTCTTCCATAAGACCTTTCTTTTTATGGAAGAAGTTCATTTTCAATGCAAGAACTGAGCCTTAGAAACCTTTCATAGAAAAGCTCAGTGGTGACCAGCAATATTCATTAATTCAGCCAGAAAATTTTTAAGTTTATGCATAATGGTAATTCAATGATGAATTGCCCATATGAGCATCAGCCAAGGATTGTAGAATAATATCATTTTGCAGATCCAAGTCTAACCTCACCACCGAGCTTCTCAAAGCTCTTTTATGTTCTTTGATCATATCAAGACAGGAATCTTGACTGTTTGCCCATCATGCATCTTAGCCTTAAAAGATCATTTCGTGACTTGATACTTGGCTGCGCGACCCTGTTCACCAAACATCTCCTACAGGTGAGCCAATATTTGGCGAGCAGTTTTGATATCTTCATGTTGGTGCTAGAATTCATCAGACATCGAGCCCAACATGTAATATCTGGCCTTATTATCTTCGTCTATCCATTTTTTTAGAGACGCTCTTTGTTCAGTGGATAGACGGACTGATAAGGTGGGAGGGTCTTGGTCCAATACATGGGTTTACTTCTTAGAACCCAAAATAATTTTGTAGTTCCTAAGCCAATCTTTATAATTGGGTCCGATCAGTCTATGTGTGTCCAGGATACGTGCCAATGGATTGAAGGCAGATATTTTTCTATAGAGAGTCAAAGATTCTAGTTAGATACTATAATTATGACTTGACCAATTTATTTAAGAATTTTATTTTTAAATAAATATAGCTCCCACTCTTTTCTGATCCTCAACACTTCCTCTGTAGAGATGCGAAAATCTCCATGATTAATGATTTCAAGTGGGTGGTTGCGGTCTCACCAACTGACTCATCACCTCACCTAACAGTTATTGGTGATGGGTTAGGCAATGAGTGAACAACTCTTGTTCAATGATTCTTTAATCATGGTGCACCCAAACTTGTCTCTAATTCATGAATCTCACCATATCCGAAATATGATTCACTCTTAGTTAAGTCAGACCCCACCATTTGCACAGACTGGATTTCTAATTGAGTCCTCTACATCGCTATCTGAAATGTTGAGCCCAACTCATCCTCCAGCCCATAGCATCCAATGCCTAATAGACATGGTTGCATCTTCCTGGTGCAATTGAGCCACTGTATTCAGTCGAGAACAATCAACCCCGGAAAGGGCCCGCACATCTACAATGGTGGAAGACCTCAGACTTAATCTTTTCTTAGGGAGAATTGATTCAGGTCTCATTAAACTAGACTTGGTCATTAGTCATAACAATTATGACTAACCTAGTGGCATGGGTTAGCTCGGATTATTGACCACCTCAGAATCAGAACTGTGTCAACAGATATGGCCAGGTAAGTGAGACCGGTGGAAGGAATATGCCATTAACTCGTACAAGAACGCATTCAGGTCGAGTAGCTTCCAATTAAAAACCAGTCGGTCGTCTATGCCAAACTTACCTTAGACACCAAATTGTTGAGCCAGAACCAATTGGGTTAGCCTACAATCCAGACTCTAACCTCTGAGCCTAATTAGGTCTTGCTTGATCGTGACTCGATCTTGACCCAGACTTAATCCTATTAGGCTGGTCAATTTAAGCATTGTTGATCCCATCTAACCAACTCTTGATTCGGTTTGATCAACCGCTTAGACCTAATTGAGCTACCCAAGCCCGAACCCAGTATTATGAATATGTCTTAGATCTGAAATTCTCAATTTTAGACCTAATTAATATTTCATAAACTTAATTCTTAATTAAGTAGGGTTCATAAACAAAATATGCACAATAAATCCTAGGGTTTCAGGATCTAGGGTTTTGCAGAAAGTAAGTTTTGGGTTTCTGATTAAGGACGAACACGTGCAGCACCCCTACACATCATAAGAACACCCCATCGAATGGGAAGAGAGGGCCTTTAAATCCCTTCTTCATTCTTATGACCGGACGGCCAAGAGGAACGCCTTAATCAGGAACATGTCAATACTACAAAAATAATTTTAGATCTATATCATATATCTCATATACAAAGTTAGATCTAATCATGGCATATTTTGCATACATCTCATGTATCGAATCATGCATATTTTCAGATCTAAATTATCTCATAATAATCTAAAAAATTAGATTTAAATTGATCTTAATCAAAATAAACTTCTAATCTAGACAACTTATGTAGAACTATTCTACAACTAGTCTAGACATGCATCAATCATATCTCATATGATGTTTAAAATTAAATAATTTTATTTGCTATTTTTTAGATATTATTATAATAATTATAATATCAAAAAATAATAAATAAATAGATCTAAAATATGATTTAATCATATTAAATTAAAAACATGCAAGACTATTCTATAGAACTATTCTATTTTAGAACTAGTCATGCATATTTTCTAATCTTAGATCCAAATCATTTAATTTTAATTTTTTCTAATTTTAAATATAATCACATCTCATGTGACATCTGAAATCACTTTTTTTCTAATTAGAATAAATTTAAAATTAGATCTAGATACTTTTAGAACCTTGGCTCTGATACCAGTTGAAGGAAAATTCTGATTTCTCGGATCAGATTCGTTCAGATCTGATCGAATTAAGAGATATATTTTAAAAATTTTTCTTTTTAATTTTAGTTAGATCTAGAATATTTTAGATCTAATTCTTATTATTGTAATAATAAAAATAAAATCTAAATTAAATTTAATTTAATTTACCTTGACGTAGGGTAATCTTATTATCCGTTGATGATCCTGTAAGCAGCGGAAGGTTCTGGATCTAGCCATGCAAGTGCCTGGCCTCTACCGATATCCACTTGGGCTAGATCTGGATATCCTCTTCTTCTCTATCACATCACCAAAAAATAGATCTGGATCTAATCTGGACGATCTTCGAAACACCTTTTGAAGATCAGCAGTTGTTCTTTGCAACAGTGCAGCCTTCTAGCTTTCTGTCGTCTTTCTCTCATCTGGATTACATCAACTAAGATCCCAAAACTCCTTTGGGCATGGAGAGGAGAGGAAGAAGGTGGACTTGGGATGGAGGAGGAGAGGAGAGGCAGCCTTGGGACATGGGAATTTCAAATCTTTTCAATTGCCTTTTGAGTTTGGCGCAGGGTCTTATTTATAGACTATGCGTGATCCAACTCCTCTTCTTCCCAACCAATCACAACCCTTTGTGAAATCAGATCTAAATTTGATTAGTGGGAATAGAGTCTCTTGGATTCCTCCTTAGATGGTGCCTAAGACCAGTCAAACTTGGTTCCTAGAAGAAGTCTAATCGAAATCCAAAAGGGAGATGGAGTCCCAATCCAATAGGGACTCCTGGGCGCCTCCTGCTTGGGCACACGCCAAGGGTGGCATGTGCCCTCCTCCTTGCTAGGTTCTGGTAGGGGGACAGGACCCCAGCAGATCTCCAATAGGTGTGTGACATGTGGACAGAATTTAAAGTATCAATGATCAATATTTGACCAGTCAAAGGTCAACTTTTGACCAAAGTCAAAGGATGACAAGAAATGGCAGGTGACCAAAAATGGCAGGTAATGTCTTAAAAAAAATAAGACAACCCTTTTCTGACCTTGGACAGGCCTCCAGTCAGACCATAGTGAAGGCCTCTGATTGAGCACAAACTCCTTTTGGCTCAGTAAGGACAACTATTTATGATAGTAAAAGAAGAACGTTAGGTTCAATCGAGTGCTAGCATGATTTTTTTGAACCTAATTGAATCTCATTCAGATCAATTGAACTGGATTAGTTCAATTGATGATCACCAGATTCAAACCCTTGTTTGTGTGACCCAGTTAGGTTCAGTTCTGTATGGTAATGGGATATGTCATGATCTCTATCATCGACATCATCGAAACTCCTTTCGATGGATCAGAACTCTTCTGATTCGAACAGCTAGAATGATCGATCATCTAAATCATTCTAATTGCTCCCAAAATCCACCAGTGACACCTAGCAGTATATGGTGGCAACCCATCAGAGCTGAATGAAAACCTCTTGGTGCAGCTACCTATGTGATTAAGTTCTTCTATCTTGAGCCCCGATCAGATTAGGGTTAAGGTGAACTCGTCAAACCCTAGTCTCTGTCATATGATGTAATCATTCGATTCGAGTCCAATGTGAAAATCTAAATAGAAACTCTTTCTATTATTTCACTCTACCATGGCCATGGATTCTGGACTTGATTCTCATGATCATCATAGGGCTGCTCCTCTACCACCGAGGTAGATAGATTCCATCTTGATGCAATCCAGTTCCTACAATGAACATGCTATAGCCAACATACACCTCAGGATTCCATATGGCTAGGAGACCGAGTAATGGTGTAGTCAAACTATAACACCCTCAAGGTGAACTGCCGATGCATCTCAGGTCAAAGAACCAGACACACCACTGCAGCATCGAGTCAGTCATTGATGAGAAGGTAGACTTCCTAATGACTACTCGAGGTGGTCACGCTCAGTGCCCTCATTCTCTAATGAGTACCTATACTCTCGCTCCAGGTGTCTCCACACCGTAGACTCAAGACTCATCTACTAAAGAGAAGCGATTGTACACCAATCTTCCGGATCAATTACCATCCTCGTGATGATCCTATGGTTGGGAGCATTTTATGAGTTAATAATGATTATTCATGTTTTAAATTTTTAACTCTTGAAAATATGAATTATCATTACCATTAACTCAAAGGATGTATCACAGACACAAAATACACATATGTGATAGAAAATAATCTATTTTATTAATTTTAGTCAAAATTATAATTTTTTTTCTAGAAGTGTATTACAAGTGTCAGCCAATTCCGACTTCTAGGGCATGTATATCTAACATCTCACTGTGTCCGAAATATTGATCCACTCCTTAGTTAAGTCAGACCCACCATTTGCACAGATTGGATTTCTAATTGGAGATCTCACCGTATCTAAAATATTGATCCCAATCCATCCTCCAGCCTGTAGCATCCAATGCCTAATAGACATGGTTGTATCTTTTTGGTGCAACTGAACCACTGTAACCAGCCGAGAACAATCAACCCCAAAAAGGGCCCGCACATCTATAATGATGGAAGACCTTAGACTTAATCTTTTCTTTGGAAGATTTGATTTAGGTCTCACTGAACTAGACTTGACATAGTCATAACCATCTAGTGGCATGGATTAGCTTGGATTATTGACCACCTCAGATCAAAACTGAGTCAATAAATATGGTTAGGTAAGTGAGATCGATGGAAGGGATATGCCATTAATTCGATAAGAATGTATTCGAATCGAGTAGCTCCCAATTAAAAATCAGTCGATCATATCTGCCAGACTTACCTTAGACACCAAATTATTGAGACAAAACCAATTGGGTTAGCCTACAATTCAGACTCTAACCATTGAGCCTAATTAGGTCTTAGCTTGATCGATCACTCATGTGACTCGATCTTGATCCAGACTTAATCCTATTAGGCTGGTCAATTTAAGCACGTTGATCCCATTTAACCAACTCTTGATTCAGTTTGATCAACCACTTAGACCTAATTGAGGTACCCAAGCCCGAATCCAATTTTATAAATATGTCTTAGATCTGAAATTCTCAAGTTTAGACCTAATTGATATTTCACAAACTTAATTCTCAATTAAGTTAGGGTTCTTAAACAAAACATATAAATAAGATGCTAAGGTTTCAGGATCTAGGGTTTTGCAGAATGTAAGTTTTTAATTTTTGATTAAAGATGAATGTGCAGCACCCCTACACTTCATAAAAACACCCCATCGAATGGGAGGAGAGGGTCTTTAAACTCTACTTTGTTCTTATGATCAGACGGCCAAGGGGAACGCCTTAATCAGAAATACAACTAATCTACAAAACTAATTAGATCTAAGCATATATCTCATATAAAAATTGATCTAATTGAAATATGTTTTGCATACATCTCATGTATCATGCATGCATGTTTTTCAGATCTAAATTATCTCATAATCATCTAAAAAATTAAATTTAAATTTGATCATATCAAATAAAATTTAATCTAGACCCTTTTGTAGAACTATTCTACAACTAGTCTAAACATGCAACTGTCATATCTCATATGAATAAATTAAATTAAATTTATTTTCTATTTTTAAATTTGATTATAATATTTATAAAATCAAAAAATAAAAAAATAAATAGATCTTAAAATCCTATTTAATTAAATTAAAATTATGATTATACTAGACTACACATAGAATAATTCTATTCCTAGTCTAGTTATGTATCTCATACATTCTAGATCTGGATTTATTAATTTTAATTTTCTAATTTTTTGATTTTAAATCTAATCACATCTCATGTGATATCTAAAATTACTAATTTATCAGATTAAAATCAGATCTAAATAAATTTTAAGCAACCTAGCTCTGATACCAGTTGAAGGGAAATCCTAAATTTCTCGAGTCAGATTCGTTCAGATTTGATTGGATCGAGAGGTATATTTCAAAAATTTTTCTTAGATCCTAATCAAATCTAATACCTTTTAGATCTAATTTTATGATATGATGAATAAAAAAATCAAATTAAATTAACTCTAATTAATTTTACCTTGATTCTGGGTAATTCGATTACCCATTGATGATCCTGCTGAAGCCCTGAGGTTCTGGATCTAGCCACACAAGCGCCTGGCCTCTACTAGTATCCACTCGGGCTGGATATGGAGATCTTCTCCTTCTCTTTCTTTTCTCCAAAAATCAAATCTGGATCTAATTTAGGAGATCTTCAAAATTTCTTCTGAAGATCACCCATCGTCTCTGCAGCAGTGCTGCCTTCTTCCTTTTTCGTCAGCCTTTTCTTACCTGACACACACTAATCTGAAGCCCAACTACCTTGGGCATGGAGAGGAGAGAGAGAATCAAAAAGGTGGCATGGAGGAGGAAGAAGAGAAGCCTTAGGGCATGGGCTAAGAGGAACTCTTGAAAAAGTGGGCGCAGATAGGTCTTTATATAGACCCTGCTACGTCATGCAGTGCCACATCACCCCGGCCAATCACGTTGCTTCGTGCAATTAGATCTAAATCTGATTGGTGGGATGACATCACCTGATCCAATCAGATGAGAGACCCATAGATTCATTCTTAGATGGCGCCTAAGACTGGTCAAAGTCTATAGATGAGGGTCACCTAGTTTGAATCCAAGAAGCAACCTGGAGTCCCATCCGTATGGGACTCCAGGCATCCCTATCCATGGGTGCACGCCATCCTAGGCATGTGCCCCCTTCTTTTCAATTTTTAGAGAGGGGATAATTCTCTATTTGCTCTTCAATAAGTGCATGACACATGGGCAGATGTCCAACGGTCGAAGGTCAACGTTTGACCAAGTCAAAGTAAAAGAATTAGCAGGTGATGGAAAATGGCAGCTGTTGTCTTAAATTTATCTTATAAATTAAGACAACCCTTTTCTGACTTGGACATGCTCCAATCAGATTAGGTAAAGGTATCTGAGTGAGTACAAACTCATTTGGCTCAGTCGAGATAACTTTTATGATAAGAAAAAAAAGAATGTTAGGCTTAATCGTATGCTAGCCTGATTTTCTTGAACCTAATTGAATCTTATTCAAATCAACTGAACTGAGTTAGTCCAATTGATGATATCCAGATCTAAACCCTTATTTGTGTGATCTAGTTAGGTTCAGTTCTGTATGGTAATGGGACATGTCATGATCTCCATCATCGACATCATCGAAATTTCTTTCGATGGATCAGAACTCTTCTGATTCAGACAACTTAGAATGATCGATCATCTAAATCATTCTAATTGCTCCCAAAATCCACCAGTGACACCTAGCAGTATATGGTGGCAACCCATCAAAACTGAAAATGAACCTCTTGGTGCAGCTACTTGTGTGATTAAGTTCTTCTATCTTGAGCCCCGATCAGATTAGGGTTAAGGTGAACTTGTCAAACCCTAATTTCTATCATATGATTTAATCATTCGATTCAAGTCCGATGTGAAAATCCTTAATAGAAACTCTTTCTATTATTTCACACTCTCTGCCATGGCCATGGGCTTATGGACTTGATTCTCATGATCATCATAGGGCTGCTCCTCATCCACCGAGGTAGATAGATTCCATCTTGGTGCAATCCAATTCCTACAATGAACATGCTATAGCCAACATACACCTCAGGGTTCTGAATGGCTAGGAGATCGAGTCATGGTGTAGTCAAACTATAACACCCTCAAGGTGAACTACCGATGCACCTCAGGTCAAAGAATCAGACACACCACTGCAGCATCGAGTCAGTCATCGATAAGAAGGTAGACTTTCTTATGACTACTCGAGGTGGTCATGCTCAGTGCTCTCGTTCTCTAACGAGTATCTGTACTCTCGCTCTAGTATCTCTACACCATAGACTCAAGACTCATCTACTATAAAAAAGCGATTGTACACTAACCTTCTGGATCAATCACCATCCTCATGATGATCTTACGGTCAGGAGCATTTTATGAGTTAATAAATGAAAATTCATGTCTTAAATTTTCAACTCTTGAAAATATGAATTATCATTACCATTAACTCAAGAGATGTATGATAAGAACGCGATGTTGTCGTTAAGACACCATGTTTATCAGTTTAATCTGACTTCTTAAAATAATTAAAAATCCATAGATAGCAGTGAGTCGGGTTGAATCCACAGAGATGGTAGTATTTTTAGATTTGAAATCTTTGATTTTACAAAAGAAAAAGAAAAGAGAAGAGTTTTGGGATCAATAGTGAAGTCGGAAAATAAAAAGCAGAAATTAAAAGGTGCAGGAATTTAAACTTGGTACTAAGATCTACTAGTTAGATCTTAGCATCTACTTGCAATAAAATAAAAAGCAATAATTTAAAGTGCAGAAATTAAGTTACAAAAAGAATATGAAATTAAAGAGCATAAAAATAAATTTTTATTAATTAAAAAGTTTTAGAATTTAAATACATAAAATTTAAAAAAAAATAAAATAGCCTGATCTCTGATCTTGGATCGGCATTGGCAGAAAGATGGTGTAGAAGCTCGGCTCTTCTTCTCGGCACCCGTTGCTTCGAAGCAGCCTTTAACCCATAGCCTGGCTTCGCCCTGTACCAAAAGCTTCACCTTGATCGGAGATGTTGATTTTTGAAGGCCTGGGGTCCTTTTTATAGAGCTAGGAGGGCTGGATATTTTTTCTAAAGGCAATATGGGACTAAGGGTTGCCTTTGTAATCATAAAAATATAAAAGAAATTTGAGTAAAATTTGAATCAAAATAGCTCTGATATGAGTTCTTTTAAATTCTGGCCATTCAATGGTGAATCCAACGCTTCCAAAAATCATCAAAATCGGATGCAGATAATGGCCCAGATCAAGGTCGGATTAATTTCTGACCGTTGGATCGCGCTTGATGGAGGAAATCTGGCCGCAAATCATGCGCCTGAGAGTTTGATCACCGTCGGGAGCCTTTTGGACCATCGGATCAAGATCGCCTGGATCGAGCGCTGTCCATCCGATGGTGATCCGCGTGATGTCAGCAATCAAAATAAAATTCGCAACCACAGCCGTCCGATCCTGACCGCAAACAACCACATCCGTCCGATCGCGCAATTACTGTTCCCATGGACCGCGTGGACCGGCCGCACCGCACACCGCAACCAATCAGCACCTCTGTTGTTGACAAATGAAAAGACTAAATTACCCTTGTGAGCCGCGATAAATTTCTGTAGACCCTTTAAGGGGTCTAGGTCCACCACGTGGCAAGCTCTGATTCGTCCGGATTTTGCTGAGCTGGCGGTCCACGCCTGGATCGTAGGACCGGCTGATGGCTTCAATGGGCTGAGTCGGCTAGCTTGATGGCTTGGCTTGGCTTGGTGGCTTGACTTGGCTTGGAGCGGCTTCTGCGGCATGGCTGAGCCGTTTGAGCCGTATTTTTTTTCATTTAAATTTTTTTTATTTTATTTCTTTTAAAAATTCATATCTTTTTCCATTTTAGCTCCATTTTACTTGAAACTTTATTTCGTTGTGATCAAAAAAATGAACTCTTTCTATTGATAATAAAATTTTATTTTTTAATTTTTATTATTTTTTAATTAATTTTTTAATTAATAAAAATATGAATTTTTCAAAAATTATATATAAATTGATTATTAATTCTTAAAAATTAATATAAATTAATTAATAAATTAATACTTTTATTGGTGAATTTATGATGCTTATCACACCCCCCAACTTAAGCTTTGCTCGTCCTCGAGTAAAGAAAGAATTTAGTTTTAAATATCCTTTTAACTTTAGAGTTTCGAATTTTACCTAAGCAATTTTCAAAATGGCCATTGATATTCAGTAGAGCTTAAATGAGATATATCATTGGGGTATTAATACTTATCAATAGAAAAATTAAGTAAAGAACATTAAATTTTTCAGAACTTTTTCTAAATTATCCCACCTTTTATCTCTGATTTGTCTAAACTTTCATATAGGCAAGGTGTATTGCTACTTCCATCCTTCATTTATTAATTTTTATTTTTACATTGCCCACTTTTTGATGCGAATATCATTGCTTACTTAGGCAACGGGACCCGGTTACTCGGTGGAAAACCAATATTTTTTTTTTTTTTTTAAAAAAACGTTGTACCACTATTGAGTGTCTTAACTCCTTAAGCTTTCTATTTGATCCATGTAGCGAGTCTTGGGCCAATGACTCCCAAACCAGTTGGCTTTAGGGCACTAGGTATAGAATACCCCTCGGGCTTACTAGCTCGAATCAAATAGGCTACGAGTTAAGACTAGCTTTACAACGAGCTTCTTTGCCCTTCCCACCTTTTGATGCGAAACTCAATGCTTGCTTAGGCAAAGAGGCCCGGTTACTCAGTGAGAAGTACTTGAAAAACTATTTTATTAAAATAAATTTTTATATGAAGAAACGTATAGTTACCCTACACAAGCCTATAAAAAGTAGACTTTTCTTTGATGCTAGTAGAAATAATTAGAAATGCTCCAAGAAAAAAAATTTTTATGTTCTAGACTTAACTCTTTATTGAATTTTCTTAATACTTGATTCCTCAATATCTCACAGATTCTCTGATCTGTGTATCAATTTTCTTTTTAAAAATGCTTAGTTTAATTCGATTCTTAAGCATAATCAGGTGTCTAAATACTAAATACTAACTTTTTCGAGGACTTAAAATTTTAAAAATTTTTATTTTTCTCCCCCCAACTTAATCGACATTATCCTCAATGGAGAAGAAAAAAATAAAGGATGTAATAAAGAACATGAAAGAATACACCTAACTATATATTTTGGTCCAGCACATGCCTTTGAAAATTTGAGCTCTCCCTCCAACTTATTCAAATTATCCTAAAAAGAAAATAAACTAAAAAGATAAATTAGATAAAAACTAAATATTGGGTTGCCTCCCAACAAGCGCTAAGTTTACCATCTTCAGCCAGACACAATGCAGCTCACTATCCTGTGTCAAATATTGGATTGACAAATTCCAATGGTTTTGGATTGCCAATCTCAGAAAGTTGATTTATAATCCCATTATTGATATATTCATTATTAATTTTAGGGATATAATTTATGATTCCATTCTCAGACCCATGTTTATTAAGAATTTCTCCTATTTGTTCTTCTAAAATGCTCATGAATGGAGTTTTTGTATTAGGAGTTAAGTTTGATTCAATGGGTGCTGGAATGGTGACTAAAGGCGGTTTTAATTCTGGAGGTAAATTAATGTGATCTTGCTTAAATAACTCCATTGACATTTCATTACATGCCTCTTGATTTTTGTAAGAAGAACCAGCTTCTAGGGTTGAAGGGAATAGGACATTAGGTTTATAAGTCTCGGATAAATCATCTATTCTCTTTTTCCTTTCTATTTCTATCTCATTTAAACTGGAACTAGCATCAGTACTAATTCCTGGCTTGGGTTCTTCTATGTGGTTAGTCTCAGTACTAACCAGTTTCTCTAAATTTTTATTTTGGCTAGCATCAGTACTAGCCTCTCTCACCTGGTCTTGGTATGGGTCCATAAGAATCCTATAGCTTTTAAGTTCAGGAATTACTTTGGCATTCTCAAATTGGGATTCTTAGATGAAACATTAGATTGATAATTTAATCCAAGTGGTTGGTGGTCATTAGGTGGGTTGTTTGAAATTGGTAGGTTCGGTAGTTGATCTAGTTCTCTCCTCATGTTAGACTCAACTAATTATCCTATTTGAGCTTCTAGTCTGGCGATAGATTGCTGTTGAGTTAGAATTAATTATTGAAGTTGGTTAAATCTATCATCAGCTAGATTGGTCTGTTGAGGAGGTGGGTATGAAGGCTGATTATAATATGATGGCTGGGTAAACTGACTAGGCTGACCATTATTATAGGCATAATTTTGATATTGGGATCTATTTTGATAAAGTTTTGGATAGGTAAATTTGGGTCTGAGCCTGAGTCTGTTGGGATGTCCAAGAAAAATTAAAGTTACTCCAATCTGATTATATGAATTTGAAAATGGGTCATTAATCAATTTGGAGTATCCTTGAGTAGCTTGAACTTGTTCTTGGATAAAATATGGAAACTGTGCAGTCATAGGACATTCACTCACATGATGGGTTGGGCTAGCACAGATTGAATAAATCTCCTGATAATTAGAAGATGATGTGAATTGTGCAGGAGATTGTTGACCTAGGATTAGGAGTTGATCTAATTTTCTGAGCAAGAAGGTCAACTTTATCTAATTTTTGGACTATTAGGTTCAGATTAGCCATTTGATTATTATGGTTTAATGTGAATCAACCATTCAATTAAGTTCAACTAAATCAGAAAAAAGTGATTTCCTACCATGCATGTATTAGTGTAACCCTAATGTATGGTTCAAAAAATTTTTAGAATATTTTTTTAGAATTTATATATATTTTATTATTTTATTATATTAAAAATTAAATTTTTTAAATTATTTTAATTTAATTTAATTTAATTATCATATTTAATATTTTTTAGTTTAATTTAATTTTTATTTTATTTTATTTTATTTTATTTTTAGAGGAGAAAGGAGAAGAAAGAAAAAAGAGTTCTAAATTTAATTTTTATTTTATTTTATTTTATTTTTATAGAGAAAGAAGAAGAAAGAAAGAAGAGTTCTAAAGAAGAGGTCCTAAGGAGTCCTAGAACTAAGAAGAGAGAAAAGAATTAAGGTTTAATTAGGTTTGATGTTGGTTAGCAATCAAGTTGGTCAATCAATCCTGACTAAGGGTTATCCTAGATCTAGACAGCTCCTAACTGCCAAAGGTCACCTTCAAGCCCTCCAAGTGTAGGATTAGCCAATCAACTAGCCAGGTAAGTGTAAGGTTGGTGGGAGTCCCCCCGTTGCTTGCCTTAGACACCAATTGTGCTTGGCCAGGTAAGCGAACGGAACCAATTAGAAACCACCTTCCTTCGGGCCCAGTCGTCCCTGAACCACTTTTCCTAGACACCAGTCAAATTGACTAATCCTAACCTGAGTTCAACTCTTAGGATTTCCTTATCCTATTGAGCTCGAGTTCCTAGGGCTTGATGTCTAATTGATTTTAAAATTAAAGGCTTAGGTCAATGCAGGATGCTGGTTGGTTGTTTGTGGGCTAAGGAAGGGTGATCAAATCCCCACCTTATCTTGTTTAATTGGGTTGTGCCCTTAATTTGATTTAATATGAATATGCAAAAAAAAATTTTCAATCAAAGGATTCTTATGCAATTTAAACTAGATGCATGCAACTAATTGAATTCTGAAAGGCTTACCTTGCCTCCAGCAATCACCAAAAAAAAAAAATAAAAATAAAAATAAAACTAATATGATGCATGCTCTAAACAGTTAGGATTTCTAATCTTATCATGAGGCTTTTAATTAGATTTAAATGGATATTTTTTTTAAAATTAATTTAAAAATAAAATAAATAAATAAATAAATAAAAAGAAAAGAGGACTAGGGTTAGGATTGATCTCACCAAGCAAAACTTGATTCTTTTTGTTCTTTAATCTCTTTTTTTTCTACAAAATAAATAAAAAAAATTAGCAAGCAATATTTATAAAAAAATAAAAATTTTATTTAAATTTATTTATAAAAAAAATCAAAGAAATCAAAGAAAAAATAGCATCTATTCCTTCCCCGGCAACGGCAAAAAAATTTGATAGGAATGCGATGTTGTCGTTAAGACACCGTGTTTATCAGTTTAATCCGACTTCTTAAAATAATTAAAAATGCGTAGATAGCAGTGAGTCGGGTCGAATCCATAGGGAAAGGTAGTGTTTTTAGATTTGAAATCTTTGATTTTACAAAAGAAAAAGAAAAGAAAAGAGTTTTGGGATCAAAAGTGAAGTCGGAAAATAAAAAGTAAAAATTAAAAGGTGCAGGAATTTAAACTTGGTACTAAGATCTACTAGTTAGATCTTAGCATCTACTTGCAATAAAATAAAAAGCAATAATTTAAAGTGCATAAAATTAAATTGCAATAAAAAATATAAAATTAAAGATGCATAAAAATAAATATTTTTATTAATTAAAATTTTATAATTTAAATACATAAAATTTAAAAAAAAAATAAAATAGGCCTGATCTCTGATCTTGGATCGGCATTGGCAGAAAGATGGTGTAGAAGCTCGGCTCTTCTTCTCGGCACCAATTGCTTCGAAGCAGCCATTTAACCCATAGCCTGGCTTCACCCTATACCAAAGCTTCACCTTGATCGGAGATATTGATTTCTGGAGGCCTGGGGTCCTTTTTATAGAGCTAGGAGGGCTGGATATTTTTTTCTAAAGGCAATATGGGACTAAGGGGCCTTTGTAATCGTCAAAATATAAAGAAATTTGAAATAAAAATTTGGAATTAAAATAGCTCTTGATATGACTCTGAATTTCTGATAAAATCTGAGCCATTCAATAGGAATCCAACGGTCCAAAAATCATCAAAATCGGATGCAGTATCAAGCTCCAGATCAGGGTCGGATTAAATTCTGGCCGTTGGATCGCGCTTGATGGAGGAAATCTGGCCGCAAATCATGCGTTCGAGAGTCTTGATCACCGTCGAGAGCATTCTGGACCGTCGGATCTTCATCGCCTGGATTTCGAGCGCTGATCGCATCCGATGGTGATCCGCGTGATGAATTTGTATCAAATAAAATTCGGAAGCAACCACAGCCGTCCGATCCTGACCGCAAACAACCACATCCGTCCGATCGCGCAATTAACTGTTCCCATGGACCGCGTGGACCGGCCGCACCGCACACCGCAACCAATCAGCACCTCTGTTGTCGAGATGAAAAGACTAAATTACCCTATGAGCCGCGATAAATTTCTGTAGACCCTTTAAGGGGTCTAGGTCCACCACGTGGCAATCTCTGATTCGCCGGAATTTGCTGAGCTGGCGGTCCACGCCTGGATCGTGGACCGACTGATGGCTTCAATGGCTGAGTCGGCTTTGATGGCTTGGCTTGGCTTGGTGGCTCGGCTTGCGGAGCCGGCTGAGCCGTTTTCTTTTTTATTTAAATTTTTATTTATTTTATATTTTTAAAAATTCATATCTTTTTTCATTTTAGCTCCGTTTTACTTGAAAACTTTATTTTGTTGTGATAAAAAAAATAAACTCTTTCTATTGATGATAAAATTTTATTTTTTAATTTTTATTATTTTATAATTAATTTTTTAATTAATAAAAATATGAATTTTTCAAAAATTATATATAAATTAATCATTAATTCTTAAAAATTAATATAAATTAATTAATAAATTAATATTTTTATTGATAAATTTATGATGCTTATCAGAAGCTTAACTAACTTCAAGATCGGCTCTAATAGAAGTTGGTGTTTTGGTCTGATATTGTATTGTAAGAGTTGAGGTTGAAAGAAATGAGCTGAAAGATCAACTACCTGAGCCGAATTTATAATTGAAACACTGAGGTTGGACGAACTTGAGATTCAAACTAGCACTAGGCTTCTTAGTTGAAACTACGATGAAGTTATTATTACTGAGTTGAGGAAGCTCGGCAATATCCAAGATCGAATCCTATCAAAATCTAGTATTGCAAAATGACCGCTATTTATTTCGACCTCAAGGTCAAAATCAATCAAGTACGGATCTCCATAGTGGCTAAAGTCCA
Organism: Cocos nucifera; assembly: GCA_006176705.1. Lineage (NCBI taxonomy): Eukaryota > Viridiplantae > Streptophyta > Magnoliopsida > Arecales > Arecaceae > Cocos > Cocos nucifera. Next base: position 16,399 of record QRFJ01004642.1, read on the forward strand.
TTCAATTGAAGGTCGGATCTCGATAAAATTTGTTGCCATGATGATATGGCTATCGCATTTGAATCAAGGTCAACATCTATTGTATTCGGAGGAGTAGGTCCTTTAATACCGAACTTAATCTTGAAAACAAGCCGAACTACATCTCATATTGAGTTATATCGGCCCAAGTGGTGTCTTCCAAGGATTGGCGGGATCTGATCAAGTTGAACTTCGATCGAGAATATTTTTTTCCCCAACAGGAAATATATAAATTATTTAAGGATGTAGAAATTTTAGAGAATACTCTAAGCCATTTATTTGGAGTTTCCACACATTAAAAACCATTAAAAATATTAGCAGGCTGTATATTCTTCTTAATTATTTGAAAAAAAGTTATATGAAGAAATATTTAAAGTCCTTTGTTTAGAAATTTCTTATAGAAAAAAATTATCTATGCAAGCCTACTTTTATATTATTTTAAAAAGTATTTTCTTCCACCTTAAAATTTCTTATTTATTAGAAAATATAGAAAATCTTATGAATTACTTTAAGAGCAAAAACTTTTCTCAGTTTTTTTTTTTACCAAACTTTATTGACATGTGAAAAAAATGCTCAAAAAAAATATGTTAGTCAGCAAACATTTTTTAATTATTTTATGAGATGTATAAACTCTTATTAATTATTTAAAAAAATATAAAAAATCTTCATAATTATTTTTTTATCAAGTTTTATTTAAATTTGACATGCAAAAAATTTTGCAAAATTACCTCCCAAACAGTCATGGCAATTGAAGTGTTTGGTAGGATTAGTGTTAATTACTAAATATATTCCACTAATAATTTTCTTTTTGATTTATAAATTTTTTTATTTATTATTAATAAATTTTTATGTGAAAGTTTCAAAATATTTGAAGAGTCCATTTGGTTGGGATATATTAGATTACAGGAGTAATCTAATAATTTCTATAAATTATTTATCTAAAAAAATAATTATAGAAGAAAATAATTTTTATCATGTTTAATTGGTGAAAGAATTACTCCAAAAAAATATTTGATCGAAGATAAATTTACATAAAAATATGATTAAATTTATAAAAATATTTTTTAATATAAATAATTTTTAATATTAAAATAGTATTATCATCTCAAATTAGTTTTTATATAATGATTATAATCATATAGCTCTTTACATAATATCTGTTGGTGCGAAATCTAGTTGATGCCGGAATCTGTACTAGAGTCGGAGAGGAGGTCGTTGCCAGATTCCTGCAAAATAAGTCTCAATCGGAGTCGGGGGTGGTGGCTCTGGCAAGACCCTCCGACGATCAAGTCAGTTCTTTCGGCCAACAGAAATGTAGTACTTAGAGAGGTTTTTAGCAAAGTTTTAAGAAGGAAAGGAAAGCTTAAAGCCTCAAGAAGAAAGCGTATCTAGAGAGTCTCTTATATAGGCAGAGCTTATAACAAACTGATAGTAACAGTCATAACTGCTTGATAATGGGCCATTCGGGGTCACATGGAGTTTGTTATGGAGGGTGGTGTCTGTTGTCGTGACATGCCGGTCCATTGGGATTTAATAGTTGAAGTTTGGAGAAGGTAGGCACTGGCGGCGAAGAGCTTCAAGTTTCATCAATTTTAGAGGAGTTTGGACTCCTTCAAAGTCGTCTGTGTATAACTGGGTTCATGCTGTGCAGATTGCTGGATCCATGTAGGCGTAGAGGCCCTTTCAAGCGACTGCATGGAGTTCGGTCGGAAGAGATTTGGAAGTCCACTGGAGAAATCCTGAAGGAATTAAGTTCGCTAGAAGAATCCGGAAGAAAGTCTGCTGGAAGGATTCGGAAGGAGTTTGACTGATGGAGAAGTCCGGTTGAGGATGAAATCTGGAAGGAGTCTGACTGATGGAGTCGACTGAAGGAGAAGTTTAGAAAACTCACGATCGGAGAAGGTTGGCTAGAAGAATGTCGAAAAGAGCCTACCTGGGATGGAGAAGTCCGGCTGAAGGAGAAATTCGAAAGACTCGCGATCGGGGAAGGTTGGTTGGAGGAATGTTGAAAGGAGCCTGCCTGAAATGGAAAAATTCGGCTAAAGGAGAAGTTTGGAAGACTTGCAATCGGAGAAGGTCGGTTGGAGGAACATCGAAAGGAGCCTGCCTGGAATGGAAAAGTCCGGCTAAAGAAGAAGTTCGAAAGACTTGCGATCTGTGAGAGCTGACTGCCTAGGGTGGAGGAACTCGGCCACCCTTACCATTCAAGCTCATCTGGGCGAGGTACGGAGGGATCTTATGAATTCGGTCGAGAGTCAATCTTAGTCGTTGCTTCCAGACGAGATTATTCAGCAATCAGATGTCTGGCAGAACTTCGACAGGAGCGGGTTTGCCCCCAACAATATCATTTTTATCTCAATGTTTTTTTATAAAAAAAATTTATTAAATAAATTTGGATAGATATCAGAATATATTTAATGATGATATATATAATTTTATTGAAGATATTTTTATCAAATATAAATTATTATCACTCAAAAATTTATCAAATATCAATTTTTTCATAATATTTATTTTATTTTTTAAATAAATAAAAAAATATATTATTTTATTATTATTATTATTATTTATATTAAATATAATAATTTAATATAAAAATTATTTTTTTTCACGCCAGAATGTCTAAAACCAAACGGATCCTAAGTGCCTAATCGGCTCCAAAATTCCCAAGCCTGCCTCTCCCTGCCGGAGTTTGAGCGGATCATCATCAGACACGACCAGCTAGCACGCACTCGTAACTGACGGTGGAGATGGGCGGCCGTATACCATGGGGTTCCAGTTTCCCTTTAAAATCCGCCTTCGTGCAAACCCTAGTTTTCTCTCTCTCTCGCTCGCCATCGCCTCCTCTCCGTCCTCTCGGAACCGTTCCAAAACCCTCCTGCTCCTCCTCTGCTCTCGTATAGATGGAGTTCTGGGGTAAGCTCTCTCTCTCTCTCTCTCTCTCTCTCTCTCTCTATTAGGGTTTCATTGCTTTTCTTTCCATCAAGGATCTTAGTTTTTACCGAGGATATCCCTTTGCGCTGATGATCTCGGATTTGTACGTGGATACTCTCAGTCTTCAAAAATTCCCTTTTTTGTGTCGAGGGAAAAGTGTCGTTCTTATCATCATCTAAATGCTGTTTTCTTTTCCTTTCCTTTTTGTTTAGTAGTTTTTGGATATCATAGACTGGTGTGTATCTTTCTGACGTTGTTCTTTGTTCTGATTCCCTTGCTGTGGTGTGTGTTGGATTCTGGACGAGGATGTATCGGGCTTCATTGATTCTTGCCCTCCCATTTGGACAAATATATTTATGTTTTTATATTGCGTCTTCTGATCAGCTTTGGATTTTGTTTTTCCTGCTTCAAATATTTTTGGACTTTTCCGGTTATTGTATCTTCATCTGCTTATGTCTTGGAAGAAAGAGAGATTATGTTTCTGGAGTGAAATGGTATGCTGAAAAAAAAGAAACGTTGATGGTTTTGCTAAATGTTCTAGTAGTAATTCTTACATTATTCTGATAAATATTTCTTAGGTTCTGAACTGATTTTGCTTCTCTGATTTTTAAATCTAATATTTATTTTTAGAAAATGTTCCTTCTCATTTTACCATTTTTATTTAGGAGATATCGAATGGTATTTTAGATATGGCCAAATTATGAGTCATCCCATCAGAATATTATTGAATTAGGAAGAAAAATAACATATATGAGGTGCAAACAAATTATAGATAAATAGTTTTCGCTAAAACTAATTTGAATATTTGGATCGGTTTTCTTCTTTAAAGAAATTATCTGTGGATTTATATTGTAGTCACAATTTGCTGACATTTTAATTAATATTTGGTATCAAAACGTATATAAATTTCAATCTGACTGGATTGATTAGTGATATTTGGTAGTTGTGAGTTTTTTAATTAATTTATAACTTGTGGTGGAGGGGTTTCTGCAATGTTTGGACTGGTGCTGGTGTGCTGTGCGCTTTATATATGAGAGAGGGAAAAGAAAGGAGGTAACTGTGGGAGTCTAATAAAAATAAAAATAATTCGTGAAGAGGTATCATTAACTTCTTCATTTTTTGTTCTTTGTGGGGTATAAGTTCAGCATATGTAATCAGTTATGTATGTAAGCTCAGAAGATACTTGGTTGATCACATGTAGCTATATAGCTTGATGCATATTAGGTTGATTTTGCCACTTCGGATGTAGATGTCTTGATGGCTGTCTCTTTGTTTTCCCAATCTATTTTACTACATTAACTTTGCCATAAATTGGATATTTCCTATTACTGTCACTGTAAAATTTACGCAGGAATCTCATGTCTTTCATTAAGTCAAAAGGATATTCTTTTCGTTCTTGTTTTTTTAACATTGGCCTATTGTAAAATGAAATGGCTCATTGCATCATGATTCTCGTTATCTGTTTGTGTAATATATATGTTTTTTGAGAATTGCAGGAAATGATCTTCCTAAATACTATAAAGTATGAATAATTTCTCTCTAGAAGCAACAGCGGCCACTAAATTTAATTGAGGAATATGGACCATTAATAACCAATTCTTTTTAGATGATATAAATGGTCCACCTCCTTATCGCACCGCAAAGTAACATCACATGTTGACTTTCTTGCCAATTTCAAGGGAGTCCAAATCCCATGTGGAAACCAACTTGGTTCTTGCTTTTTGATAGGATGCGTGCTCTGAGACTTAGTAACAAATAAGATCCAAACCTCACTCCTCCTTTATGTCTTCATCTTATCTCATCTCATCTTTGAGACATGATTGTTGATGGTAATTTCCTTCATCCATATCCGTTATTTATTTTCTTCTCCAACACTCCATGATCCCTATCATTTTCCTCTGTGTCCTGAGAATCTGCATCATGCTCTAATGTTGGCAACCATGGCCCTGCGATCTACTCCATTCCTATGCTCTGATTGGATTCTTAAATGAGAACCAGCAATGGTGTTTGCTGAAAAGGAGTCCCATTCAATCACTGATGGAGGAACTTTAAGAATATGTTCATAGAAAGAATAGGAACAAGAAGAAGTTCAAGCAATTTGGAGCTAGTTAAAGTGATGATGTTATTTAAATAATATGAAGCCTGCAAATTATTATATTTGCACTTTTTTCCTTTTGTTTTGGTGTTGTATTTGCATTTAGAAGCACCATGACAAGTTTCCGTATAACTATACTTAAGATAACCTGATGAGAGCTCTGTCTGTATACTTTTGCTAGCTTTGCATTCACCTTTTAGAAATATTTGATTAAAAAAAATGTTTATATATAATTCTATTAATAATTATAACCCAATAAAAAATTTAATGACAAATTTGTTTAAGCTTGATATGCTGTTGCACATGTGCTTCTGTTAGTCTGTTAAAAGTTGGAGTAACTTGTACATGTGTGTGTGCATGCATGCTATGGTGATACTTTCTCCATTTTGGGGAGTTTTTGGTAAAGCTATTTTCATGTATTCTAATGATATAGATTATGCAACGAATTTATATTGGGGCATGTGTATTGTGCGTGCAATTTGGACAATAGGACTATGCTAGTCTTGTACTTTTGTTATCTTAAGTCAGACTGCTCTATTTCACTATTTTGATATGCTGCATCTGGAGATATTTTTCAGGTGTGGAAGTTAAGCCTGGTGAGATTGTTAAGTGTGATCCTGGAGAGGATAAATATTTGCATCTGTCACAGGTTTTTCGTTTGACTCTATTGATGTTTTAGGCCTCCAGTAATGTTGGAACTATTCTGTTGCTAATGTTAGAACTATTCTGTTGCTAACTATTTTATGCTTCACCATATAGGCATCACTTGGGGAAGTAAAGAAGGACAAGGGAAATGAGAATGTACCTATCTTTGTGAAATTCAATGATCAAAAATTAGTCCTTGGAACTCTCTCTGCAGAGAAATGTGCTCAAATTTCATATGATTTAGTGTTTGAGAAGGAATTTGAATTATCTCACAGCTCCAAGAATGTGAGTGTCTATTTCTGTGGCTATAAGACTGTTGTTGCAGATGATGATGAATATCCTTTTTAGTTTTTTCCTTGCAAGTTAATTTATATACCTCCTCCCTCAGTTCCTCCTTGTGCTATCTATTTTACGCCATATGAGCCTATCTGTACTTCTTATTTGTCATTGATTTCCTTGACCATGCTTTTTTTTTTCAATTTTTTCCACAACTGCTGGCTTTCCAGGTGACATATTTTAGTTATCCTGTTTTCTCACTTGTTTTAGTTGTTTATTTCATTCTTACTTCACATAATGATTTTGCTACTTTTCTTGTTCTTATATTCAGATAGTGACTTTGATTCTGATGAGGATATGCAACTAGGACAGAAGGTTAATGGTATGTTTTTGCAGAACAATTTATAGGTTTTGGCATATCTGTGTTGTATTTGAGTTAAAAAGTGCCAATTGATGGGTTGAGGCTTTCAAGATTTATAGCATTAGTGTTTTGCTGGTGTCAATGTGTTTTCTGGGAATTTGCATTAATAGACTGAGCATATTGGTACTGCTCTTACATCTTCTACCATTCGTAACTGTAAAGTCATCTTTTTAGCCAATTTTCAACTTTTTATTATAATTGATATTATCTGTCTAGAATCAGAAATCAATATTGTTTGATAGGAATTACTTTATTGCAACACGTTTATGTCTGTAAATATCCTCTTCGAGTGCTACATTTGCCTCCTGCTCCTGCTTTGGAAGCTCACCTGCCACCCCCATCTGATTCAGAAGCTTGTCCCCGCATCTGCTTTAGAAGCTTGACCCTGCACTTGCTGCTTCTAAGCATTTACTTCATTTTAGATGATTCTTGAATTATGCTCCCACACTTGCTCCTGCTTCAGGCAACTAAGGTTTAGATGCTACAAATTATTTATTGATGTTACTTCTATATGTGGTGCTTTCACTGTGCTTCTGAAAGTTTGTACTGGTCTTCCTTGATCATCACCCTTTTGATGATTTTCAGGCAAAACTGAGGTTAAAGATGAGCAGGCAAAGCCTTCAACTGGAAAGGTCAGTGTCAGGGCAGATGCTTCAGCTGCTAAGCCCAAGGTTAAGATAGAAGAAGCAAGTAAGGCTGGTAAACCAAAGGCAGATGAGGATGATGATGATGATGATGAGTCTGAAGAAGATGAGGATGAGTCTGAGGAAGTATCTGATGATGATGATGAGGTTTGTACGAGGACTGAAAATTATGAGTTCCCCCACTTCTTTTGATGAATTAATGCATTCTTTGTATTCATGTTGATTATGTTAAATTCATTTTATTTGCTAGTTTAGGGCCTTACAGGTCACATTCACAGTTCGTTTAGATTATTTGATGATTGCTTAATTATGGAATGATGGGCTAATTATATAGTGCAAAAACCTTGCCTTAAGCAATGTCCAAGAATGTTAATATGTAGATTATCTTTCAGGACATGGCTGGAGCAGAGGATGACAGTGATGATGAAGATGAGGATGCAAGCTCCGATGGGGAAGATGAAGCTACTCCACAGAAGGTACATCTATTGGACATTGTTTAGTTTGTCTCTTCTGGAAGTTGTTTTGTTAGTCCTCATTATACTGCTGCTACTCTTCCTCGCATGTAGACTGAAAGTGGCAAGAAGAGACCGGCAGGTTCTGCTTCAAAGATGCCTGCTCCAGAGAAGAAGGCAAAGTTAGTATCCCCAGTTGGAAGCCAGAAAACAGGTGGGTTTATTTTCTTATTTGAAGTTCAAAATTCTCGTATAGCTAATGATGTCATAAAATTATATAGTTTTATTTGACTATTAGCATTGATTTTTTGTTGACTGGATTTACCTCAAGGTGGTGATGGCAAGACAGGTGGCCATACTGCGACCCCTCACCCTGCCAAATATGCTGGGAAAACACCTGCAAGCGGTGACAAGTCTAAGCAGCAAACCCCCAAATCTGCCGGCTCAGTCAGCTGCAAGTCTTGTAGCAAGTATGACATTTGCTTCCATTTGATTTCACCCTTTTTAGGGGCAACTCTTTTTATTTCATTTTTCACTCTGCAATAATAGTGGATATACTTAAATCATAAAGCAACTTGTTTACTTTCAGAACTTTCAACAGTGATAATGCTCTTCAAGCTCATACAAAAGCCAAGCATGGCGCTGCCAAGTGAGCTGTGCAAAGATAGATGGTGGAGAAGGTATTTTACGGGGGATATGGCAGCAGATGTTAAACATGGTTGGTACTTGGTTGTGCCTGTGGAAGTGGTTACCTACTCGGATGTCATCATTTGGTTTTTTAGGTATTGTAATTTTCTGCATTTTGATTTTAGAATAGGAGCCGGTCTCCCCATGCAGTACTTTTGGACTAGACCTTAATTGATTATAATGCTTTTTGGGAGGATCAGATTTTTCTAGTTTAGTATGTATGAATACATTATTGTTCTGGGATAGGATAGGGATGTTTGGTATCTTTTAAAGTATGTTTTTAGTAAACCTCCAATTTGCTGGGCAATTGAGGGAAATGATTATTTGCTTCTGGGGTTTGTCTTGCATATGCTGGGACGATGTTTGTACCTATAGCCGGCATATTTTATGTTGAGGATGATTTGCATGGGGCTAGTGCGACGATGCTAAAGCAGGCAAGGACGTGATTTAGTTTTGCCGACTCTTACAGAAGCTTATATCATCTCTGAGCTCTTGTTTGGCATTGTTTTCGAGAGCCAAAAAAAAAATTATTTGTTGGAGGGTTTTTTTTTGTTTTTTTTTTTTTCTGGGTGGTGTGGTGAGGGTGGTGTGGGTGGGGTGAAAAATCTAAAATAAATTCTTGGTTTTCCAAAAGTTAAAAAAGATTGGCCCCCAAAAAAGCTTTGATTTGTAAAGTTTTGATAAAGAAGGTTTTTCAAAACGATAGTAGATAATATAATATTATAAAATTATATTGTATGATATAATAAACGTCTTATAATACTATAGAACTATAACAACGTTACAATGGGACACTTTATAATATTCTGAAACAATAATATAATAATATTTTATTATAATATAATATAATAAAATAAAAAATTATTATTTATTATATTATCTAAATTTAAAATAAATATTATATAAATTAAGAATTTTTTATCTAATAATTTTTATTAGGTAATTGAAAGTATCATGTAAAATTTTTTTATCATCATTTTTCAGATATCAAAAGTACTTCCTAGTTGGTTATCAATACGGCACTTTCAAAAATATAGTTAATAGTAAATAATATTTTATTAAAAGTTCTACTAATAAAAGTTTTGCTTAGATCTCTGTAGATAGCTCTACTATTTGTTGCAATGCTAAATGGGGTCTTAGTCCATATGGATGATGGGGATAGGTTGATAATTTCAACAACCACGTGACTGAAATCTATTACTCTCTTGTTTTGGAAGAACTTTTGCCAAACATCGAAATACAGTCTCGAGTTGTTAGAATGCAGGTTTGAGTGTTTTTTTTTTTTTTTTTTTTAAATTTTATGTGAAGGGTATGAGCTTATATTAAGACAGGAAGCCGAGACAAAGTTGATTATGTTACAACCTGTTGACTTAGGAACAGAACCAAAGCGATAAACAAAGCATGAATAATACAAAGTGACAAGTTCCTAACAAAACCATAACACGCTGAGCAAAAGACTGAAGCAGGTAGCTGGAGAAATGATCATGAACCCAACATTGGGAAGCACTGAATTCTAGAAAAGCAGGTAGAGCAGTCCAAAAGGGTACCCGTGGATGAATTGCTGTCATGATAATGAACATAGGCGTGTCATACCCAGTAGAAGTTCAGCTAGAAAAGCCAAACGATGATAAAAACCTAGTAATGTGACTAAAAGTCCGGTGGAAGCAGCAAAAGGAGTGGCAATGCGAGCTCGTTAACTGAAACCCGCACAGGAATGAAGCTCCACATGAAACAGCATGTGGGATGAAAATAGCCCACCATGAAACGGTGCAGAAGACGGGCAAAAGTATATGGTAAAGAATCCAGCAAGCATGGAGGGCTCTGTGGCAGCTCCGAAATAAAACTGAAAGCCCTGAGGAAAGAATAACGAGACAGCATAAAATCTGCAAATCGCAGCTATAGAAGCAGCAACCCTCAGGAAACAAGCGGAAGCACAGTGATATAGGATCAGCAATCTAAAAGTAGAGTAATAATAGCACAAGGAAATAAGTGGCCATATGTAACATTGAAAGTAACATGTTTTCTAGCGGCTGAATCATCGCAGCACATATCGTGGCACATAGAGGGAGAACACCAACATAACGGAAACCACTGAGCTAATCTTGAAATCCAAATAAGAACTTGCAGATGAAACATGAAAGAAGCCACTACATTCTGATAAAGCAAAAACAAAAACTGGAGAAAATAAAGATAGACGACGGATGAAAGTAGCCACAACATTAGCAGCATCAGCAGCTAGCAACCCAGCAAGATCCGGATGACAAGGTTCCTGCTCTACCGAAGAATCTCCTTGCAAAGCGTAGGAAGTTGATTGCCCTCTCTTTGGATATGTAAGACCTAAAAATTAGTAAATGATCGTTTCCATGCCAATATGTCCTGAAACAATGGTGAGTGGGAAAAACTTGGATGACATATAAGAAGCAATCCAAGTAATTGCAACAGCTAAATCACCCTGTAAGCAAACACCTTGAGGCTTGGAATTGTCCAAAGGAGTATATAGGCCTAACCATGCACTCACTCGCTCTGCATAAGGTAATATGCTGTGTGATCCAATCTTTTACCTCCAACCATTAGCATAGAACCCTCATGATTATGAATAATGAAGCTTGCAGTTGCAGCAGACTATGTAACAGCCCCATCGAAATGTACTTTCGAGACTCCAAATGGAGGAGGTACCCAGATCTTTAATGGAATGCTTATATTAACAGGCTGAGGGGTTGACGAAGAAAGGTCATTGCAAAAGCAAATGCAAAGTCTTGAGTATTGCGTTATCGCTGAAAAAGCCACAAATTATGAGCAGTTCAAATAAGATGGGCCATATACGCAATCGCTGCTCACTCCAGACTCCCTACCAAGGGACTAGAAAGGAAAGCCAATAATGTCGAAGGAAGCAGGCTTGCAATCTGTTGGTGCAGAAAATAATTCTAACACCAGAGTTAGACGGCCAACTGGAATGGGGTCATCGATGAGACCTGCAAGATAAGTCCAAACTAGAGGTGGGTGGCTCCAGTAGGATCCTCCGATGTTTAAGTTAATTTTCTGGCCAACTGGAATGGAGTGCTCAGAAAAAAATGAATAGAGTATCGAGTAGAGTATGAGAGCTTAGAAAAAAAACGTATATGAAGGATTCTTTATATAGATAGAGCGTGTAACAAACTGATAGTGACAGCAGTAATTGCCTACTAGTGGACTGTTCGGACCACGTGGAGTTTGTTATGGAGAGTAGTATCCTTTGCCATGACTTGTCAGTCTGTTGGAAATTAACAATTGGAGTTCGGATAGGACCTCTACACGTGCGAGCAAGCCGTGAATGTAAAGAACTCCAAGTCTCAGTGATATAGAGAGGTTCGGACATCTTCAAGATCATCCACAAAGTGACTGATACTAGTTGAGTCGGGGCTTGAACTTGTGTCGCCGATGAGGTCCTCTTATAATTTGAGTCCATTCGATCGGTTGGAGTCTCACTGGAGGGAGTTTAGCTAGATGGACTCCGCCAAGCGACTGGAGAGAGGCTGGGCGATTGGAAGGAGTTCGGCTAGATGAAATTTGCTGGGTGATTGGAAAGAGTTCGGCCAGAAGGAATCCGCTTGGTGACTGGAAGGAGTTCGGCTGAAAGAAAGTTCTGCTTGTGGGGGTCCCTAGCATAGGGCTGACAAAATATTCTTTTTGTGAGATAGTTTGGTCGTTCTGTTTCAGTTCGGCCGATCGAAGTTCGCCATATCATAAGCGGGCTTTACAGTGGTTGGATGTGAAGGAGAAATCCTGATTTCCCGGTCCAGGTTCGTCCAGATCTGATTAGATCAAGAGATATATTTCAAAAATTTTTTCTTGATCTTAATCAGATCTTGATATGTTTCAGATCTGATTCTTATTATTTTAATAAATAAAATAAAAGAAGATAAATTAAATCAAATTCAATTTACCTGATTTGGGTAATCCTATTACCCTGTAGATGATCCTGATTGCAGCGGAAGGTTCTGGATCTTAACCACGCAAGCGCCTGGCCTCTACCGGTATCCACTCGGGTTGGATCTGGAGAACCTCTTCTTCTCTATCACACCTCCAAAAATCAGATCTGGATCTGATCTGGAGGATCTTCAAAACTCTTTTGAAGATCTGCAGTCGTCCTTTTGCAGCAGCGCAGCCTTCTTGCTTTTGATCGCCTTTTCTTGATCTGAATCGCACCAAACTAAGTCCAAAACACTTTTGGACGTGGAGAGCAAGGGGAGAAGAGAGTATGGCATGGAGAAGGAGGGGAGAGGCAGCCTTGGACGTGGGAAATCTCTATTGAATTCACTTTCACTTAGGATTAGGGTTGGGCGCAGGGTCTTATTTATAGACCTCTTGTGATCCAACTCCTCTTCCTCTCAACCAATCACAACCCTTTGTGAAATCAGATCTAAATCTGATTGGTTGGAAAAGAGACCCCTGGATTCCTCCTTAGAGGGCGCCTAAGACCAGTCAAACTGGATTCTTAGTAGAACTCTGATTGGAATCCAAAAGGGAGGTGGAGTCCTTGTCCAACAAGGACTCCTAGGCGCCTCCTACTTGGGCTCACGCCACCCTTGGCGTGCGCCCTTCTCCTTGCCAGGTTCTGGCAGGGGGACAAGCCCCCACCAGCTCTCCAATAGGTGCATGACATGTGGTCAAAAGTCAAAGGGTCAATGGTCAACGTTTGACCAGTCAAAGGTAGACTTTTGACCAAAGTCAAAGAACAAGAAATGGCAGGTGACCAAAAATGGCAGGTAATGTCTTACAAATAAGACAACCTATTCTGACTTGGACAACCTCCAGTCAGACCATATGAAGGCCTCTAATTGAGCACAAACTCCTTTGGCTCAGTCAGGACAACTTATTTATGATAGTAAAAGAAGAACGTTAGGTTCAATCGAGTGCTAGCACGATTTCCTTGAACCTAATTGAATCTCATTTAGATCAATTGAACTAGATCAGTTCAATTGATGATCACCAGATTCAAACCCTTGTTTGTGTGACCCAGTTAGGTTCAGTTCTGTATGGTAATGGGATATGTCATGATCTCTATCATAGACATCATCGAAACTCCTTTTCGATGGATCAGAACTCTTCTGATTCGAACAGCTAGAATGATCGATCATCTAAATCATTCTAATTGCTCCCAAAATCCACCAGTGACACCTAGCAGTATATAGTGGTAACCCATCAGAGCTGAATGCGAACCTCTTGGTGCAGCTACCTGTGTGATTAAGTTCTTCTATCTTGAGCCCCGATCAGATTAGGGTTAAGGTGAACTCGTCAAACCCTAGTCTCTGTCATATGATGTAATCATTCGATTCGAGTCCAATGTGAAAATCTAAATAGAAACTCTTTCTATTATTTCACTCTACCATGGCCATGGATTTCTGGACTTGATTCTCATGATCATCATAGGGCTGCTCCTCTACCACCGAGGTAGATAGATCCCATCTTGATGCAATCCAGTTCCTACAATGAACATGCTATAGCCAACATACACCTCAGGGTTCCATATGGCTAGGAGACCGAGTAATGGTGTAGTCAAACTATAACACCCTCAAGGTGAACTGCCGATGCATCTCAGGTCAAAGAACCAGACACACTACTGCAGCATCGAGTCAGTCATTGACGAGAAGGTAGACTTCCTAATGACTACTCGAGGTGGTCACGCTCAGTGCCCTCGTTCTCTAACGAGTACCTATACTTTCGCTCCGGTGTCTCCACACCGTAGACTCAAGACTCATCTACTAAAGAGAAGCGATCGTACACCAACCTTCCGGATCAATCACCATCCTCGTGATGATCCTATGGTCGGGAGCTGTTTATGAGTTAATAATGATTATTCATGTCTTAAATTTTCAACTCTTGAAAATATGAATTATCATTACCATTAACTCAAAGGATGTATCACAGACACTAAATACACATATGTGATAGAAAATAATCCATTTCATTAATTATAGTCAAAATTACAATTTTGCCCCTAGAAGTGTATTACAAGTGTCAGCCAATTCTGGCTTCTAGGGCACATATATCTAACAGGATGGAGGTCGTCCATGTTTGGGGAGGTCATTTGGTATCCACACGGTGGGGATCATCCAGACTTCGGTGGAGGTTATTTTACCTCCAACACTTGTCCCCCTACTTTCAAGTTAGAATTTGGAATAAAGATAGTACAAAAATTACAATAGCCGAAGTTCCTCGGCAGTTTCCCGCTCTCGAGGAGCGAAACATTTTGGCCTCTTCTGAGTTGGTGCCGAAGCTTGTTAATAAATGAGTGACCTGAAAAGATAAATTTTCTTATAAATTTGTCCGACGCGGAGCTCTATGCATGGCGCCATAATTAGCCTATCAAGCGCCAGGGATTGGCATGATGGGCGAGACACGTGGTAGGTCGGGGCTGGTCGAGAAAGATCTGCCATCATAACTACTCCGGACTTCCTCCTGTTATTTAAACATCTTCTCCTCTCCGACTTCTCATCTTCACCAGAGTCTTCCTTCTCCTTCTCCTTCTCTTTGCTCTTCATTTCCTCTGAATAACCTGCTATGATTTTTTGGCCATTGACATCCTTCTCAATCGCTTCCCATCCTTTCAATCTCCTTTCTGTGCTCTTTGTCCAACTTAGATTAGTCTCTCATCCCTTCCCTCTATATTTTCCTTTTTTTCACTTATTTTTTGGGATCTCCCTCAGGTTTCCTAAGCGGGCTTCACTCTTTTTCCTTTTGAGATTTTACTGTTCATTTTTTCTTAATTTTTAGGGATTTTTTGGATTCATTTTGATTCAAAATATCTTCAAAAGTATCTTGATCTATCGGTTCGAGGAGCTCGGTCGATCCAAACTTTCGAAATCCCAATCTTGGGGTAGATGCTGAACTTAGAATAGCACCTCGTCTAGTTTTCGTACCTAAAACCATCCCCTGTTCTTTGCATTCTGAAGATCTTTCTTTGATAAGGATCCAGTACAGGGTATCTTCAGAGTACGAATTGAAGCTTTCTGGATCGAGTGACCGAGCTTGTGCTCCTCCTTTGGGTCATTTCTATTGAAAAATATATAGGATTTCATGCATGAATTTCAAAATATTTTTGAAATCTAATGCAGCGGAAGTTGTAAATTAAATCATTTAATCTATAAATGCATATAATCTAATTACTAAATTTAGGACCTATAATATGTCATAGTGCATTCTTAAATCTAAAAATAAAAAGCTTTGGTATTGATCAAATCAATACCCTAGATCTAGAATAATTCTAGATCTAAAATCTAGATCGCATTTAGCTGAGAGAAGAGATCAAATTTCTTATCTTTGCATGGGTTGAGAACTCTATGGTTGATTCTCGTTGTTGCCTTTGGAGTCTTACATGCATCCGACCTTTACAGGTGATCCATACAAGGTTGCAACAAAATCGAAGGTTCGTCAAACGAAGATCTACTCAAAGTACTAGCTTCTCGTGAATTCCTCTAGATGGTTAATCTAAAATTTATTCTTCGGATATCTTGGACACTCCAAAAGATGAAGAATATGAAGAGGATTAAGGAAGAAATCCGATCTCCCAAAAATAAGAAAATAAATAGTTAAGAAAGATTCTAAGAGAAGACACATCTTCTCTTCTCAGGACATCAACCATTGACGTCCTAAACGGATCTCCATACCTGGATAAGAGGAGACTTTCTCCTCTAAAAAATTTTCACGCTTTCAGATCTCTTCTTTTTTAATTTTTCTCAAAGAAAAATTATATTAAAATTAAGAAGAAAGGATTCTCAAAAGAACCATAAGAGAAGACTATCTTCTCTTCACTTTTCTCTCATTAGGACATGATCAAATCATGTCCAAAAGAGACCATGATGCCCAAACTCCTTGGAGCATCCATTTCCCATGCCCTCTCTCTCCTTCTCTTAGATTATTATCATATAAAATATCACATAAAAATAAATAAAAGAGGGTTAGAAAAAATCTCTAAGAGAAAATAGTTTTTTCTCTTACCTTTCTTTCTTCAAGATATCAACAATTGATGTCATAATTGACCCTCCACGCCTAGCAACTTTGAGCGTTGAACCTCCCACACCCTTCTTTCCTCTCTCACTGATTTCTATGATTTTTTTTTTGAATTTTGACATCTTAAATCCCTACAAAAGTGGTGCCCCATCTTAGAATAGAAGACTAGGTCAAAATCCCTACTTTTTAGGGATTTAAACAAGAAGTTTAGGGGGCGTCCAACTCTTGGATGCCTCTCCTATTATTTTTTGTGTGGGAAACTAGATTTTAATGCCAAAAACCAAAAAATAATTGCACAAAAGGAAATAGGTGGCGTGGGAGAAATTCCAAAGGAAGGGAGGAAGAGTTTGGGATTCAAGGGACTCTTTCAAAAGGAAACAAACCCAAACCACTTTCCAAAATGGACCAATGCAGATTTGATTCAAATTAAACTAGATATAGGGCATGGGAAATTAATCCTTAGGTGTGGAAATCTTAGAAAAAATCTAAAAATAAAATTAGTGGGCATGGAGAATATTTTTGCAAGGAAACAAGGAATCCTAGTCTAACTAGGATTCTCATGTATTGACTAGGTCAAACTAATTTTTTATCTAATTAAAATAGAATTAGTGCAAGCCTAATTATGGATGATACTAGTCCAACTAAAAATTCAATTAAGTTAGATTTAAATCATATTTAAATCTGGTTTAAATCCTAACTCAATTATGAATTAGGTGTGCACTCAAATCCTAGTTCAACTAGAAATTATTTTTTTTCTTGCAATTGACTTATCCAATAAACTAATTAAACTTAATCAAATTAAATTTAAACTAATTTTAATTAAATATAATTTAATTAGACTTGATCTCAATCTAATTGTCCAATCAAATTAAGTCAATTAGCAATTCAATTGCTAATCGATCCTCCTACAACACTTGCATTAGGTCAAACATCAATCATATTGATAGTTTGATCTAAGAACAATTCTCAATCATCGATTAACCATCTGATTAGGTTACAATCTCTTATGTGTGTGACTCTATAGATTTAAACCTAAGTTGGTAGCATAGAAACTAATTTTTGTATCAATCGAAATAACCATCTAGCAATAGTTCCCGACGTCCGAATAGATAGAATGTATGCAAAGCAATATTCTTAGAACCCTGGCCCATGGTTGCCATATAATTCATCCCTTTGACCAATAATGTTCAAGACAACTTCGAGTATGCTGTTAATACTCATACAAATCATCTCTATTATGCCTCAAAATTTTATAATTCTGTGACTCCTCACGAGGATTACGTAGGCCTAGATTTTGCTAAATTGAAACATAATAAATTATTCTCTCCCTAAAGTTAATCAAGAGTGGTCAATCCCATCTTGACTTGCACATCAACTTTATAAGTACTTGACTGTATCCAAAAATCTTTCGAGCCTATATTAGAAATACAGGCATTCTGGTACCAAAGTATAGTGAGTTGCTTGCAAGTCACTATGGTGATCTCAGATCGGACGGACACTTATATCCATTGGCCTTAACTAGCTACTCTTGATAGTAGAGTGCTACATTAATCATGTTCAGTATAGATGTACTTCTATATCTCACCTAGATGCCATACTAGTATCTCCACACCACTTGATTATGAGAATAATCAATGCATATGACATACCGCGATCTACACTCGATAAGTTATCATTCTTGTTAATAACTTATCATTTGATCATGAATAATTTAAGAACCATCCGATAAATTCTTCTTTATTAATTGATTGTGGTTCTAAGAATTTCATCATAATTTAGAAGTTTATTTAAGAAAGATAGAACTTCTATAATGAATCAACTAAATAACTATTATTATTAGATAATTTATATACTAATTTCAATCATCTATGACTTAGATGATTGGCTTTAGGATATATTTTCTAACAACTTTTACTTGGACTAAAGTCAATCAGAATGATATCAAATATCTTTTTTCCACTTGATTTCGTAGAACTTCTTAGTTCCAAAGCCTTAGCAAATAGGTTAGTCAAGTTCTTTTTCATCGATCTTCCAAAGATCGGCGTCATCCTGATCTAAAATTAAAGATAATAGCGATGTAGAATATACTAGTCCTTCGATTCTTTAGCCTGAGCTATGGCTCCAGTGCTACGATAGGACTAGACCATTGATCGAGGGTGCCACTCCTAACCTGCTAATAAACCTCAACAACTATATAGCTTACATGGCAGCATCATATGCCACGATGTACTCTACATCACTAACTGAATAGGCTAAAATATCCTGCTTGGAACCTTTCCAGCAGATTGCTCCTATAATTAGGATAAGTATTTTCTAAATACATGAGGATTGTTTATACAATCTTTCAGTGATCCTAACTTAGATCAGACTGGTGTCTACTCACTACATTAGTGAGTATACCATATCTAATTTTGAACATGGAAAAATTAGATAACAGCCAAATCTTTATTTCTTGCAATACTGAAATGTCATTTTCGATTAAGAGAATTTCATCCACAGACAACATAAGGAATAATACTACAGAACATGTTGTCTAATTACAAATACAGGATTTGTCTTTGTTTATAACAAAGACATACGTTCAAAATGTATATTCAAAAATTGAGATAATAGCCAAATGGGCTTTACAGATTTTTACTTTTCCATCTGCGCTACTCTGATTCATTTGAAAAGCCATTCACACCCAATGGATTTTATCCCTTTAGGTGAATCAACTAGTGTCCACATACTATTAATTTTTATGGACTTTAATTTAAATTATGTGGCTTTAAGCCACTTCTCAGAGTTAGACTACTGCATTGCATCTCTATAAGTAATCGAATTCTTGTTGTTCTCATCGAGCTCAATAGGATCGCCATCTCGGACCTAGATATTGAAGTATTTGTCCAACTAATGCGGTACTCTATCGGATCTTCTTAAAGGTGATATTTTAATGGGCTCCAAATTTGATTTGATCAAATTTGATTCTATAGATTTACTAGATTATGTTGATTTATTTTCTACTAGTCAAACTTTTTCAAGTTCAACTTGATAGGCATCAGTTCCTTCTCTAAGAAACTTCTTTCCAAAAGGAATGTCCTTTTGCCGATGAACATCTTATATTCCTTAGCATGGTAGCATTAATAACCCTTAAACACCTATTGGATTAGGATCCAAGTTTATTTATGTGCAGACCTATGACATAGGCCGATAACTCAAACCTGAAGGTGAGGGAGTCTAGGTCTACGCTCGATCCATATCCCATATGGAATCCATATAATAGATTTACTTGATATATTTTTAGAGTAAAACAAGTTGTCACAACTCTGAAATAGGCAGACAAATAAATTCTATCGTGGATTGAACCATGTCTAACAAAGTTTAATTTCTTCTTTCAAATATACTATGTTCCAAAAAAAAATTCACTAAGAGAGAATCTAATTCGCTCCTAGATATGTCACAAACTTACTGGATAAGTATTCACCTCTTCAATCTGATCGAAGGGTTTCAATACCATTTTTAGTTTATTTTTCTATTTCATTATTGAATCATTCGAACATTCCAAATGATTTAAGTCAGATGTACCCATACCCAGATAGGTCATCTATAATGAAATATTAATATCTTTCTTTAGCACTTAAGTTCATAGGTCCATATACATCACATGTATAAGACTTAGAACTTTATTAGCTCCTTCACCTTTTCTATTAAAAGGTAACTTTGTCATCTTTCCAAGAAGATAAAACTCACAGGTTATCAATGATTCATAATTATTGATGTCGAGATTTTTCTCTTAAGCTAATCTGTTTATCCTGTTCTTGTCAAGATCATTAAGCCTATAATGCCAAAGATAGACATCCATGATATAATCTAACTTGGGTGTTTATTGAATATGTACATTACACTTAATAGGTTGTATAAATATCAAATATTATTTTTTTATTATCCATATATTATTATAATATTATTCATAATAATATCATAATAATTTTCTTTATTGATAAATGATGACTATCTCTGACCAAAAGGCCAATAGAGATCATGTTTATCATAAATGATGGATAATAGTGACAATCACTCAAAATGACATCTTTTGAAAATAAGCTCAATAATTTCTAAAATTAGGATTGGAATAAGACTTCCATCGCCAATGTTCAGATATTTCTCATCATTTTCAAACGTTTCATTTATCTAAAATCTTTGCAACAAACTAGATAAGACCACCGGTATCTAATATCCAAGTAATAGAATTACATATAGAGAAATTTTAAGGTGTTAGCATATAACATTTTTGATAAGCAACTTTTGCTTCTTTCTCTTGTTCAGTCTGTTATGGTCAAGAAAAGCAAGATAATTATTCTTTCTATGACCCTGCTTCTAACAGTAGAAGCATCATGCCTGATTTGGGTCAATATTGGACTAATTATTTTGACTGGACTAAGAAGCCTCAGTATGAACCCATTCATACTGCTGAACTAAATTCAACTTTTGATACTAATTATCAAAGTTGGTTTCCATAAGTCATTACTGTCTAACAGTGATTGGAGCAATTAGGATTTAGCTTTAATTTGAGAAAAGAGAACAATGACCTAAGTATATGAATTATTTTAAGCCTAGAGACTTGGACTTTAGTCTTAAGGTTCTTCTACTATTTTATTTGAATTGGTAGCCTCTATCTCTAATTCAAAAAATTACTTTAATTTTCTAGTAGGTACTAGAATCCACATAGACTACATACAAGCTCAACTTTGGTCGGTAACCCATGTGCATCTATGGATAGGTTTATTAACTAATTATTTCTCCAAACAACTTTTAATAATTTAATTTTATCCTAGAAACCTAATCAGTAGGCTTTGGCCTCCACTGTAAGGATCCGATTAGATTCAATCATTAACATGACCATACTTGGTACATCTAACCAACAAATAATTAAGTTCAACTTTGGTTGGCCAACCTAACTACCATTAGAGAGATACTTTCAAGTTATCATATTATGAATGATAATTCTATTAGTCAATAAGCATCAGACCTTGGGCCTCCAATGATTATTGAGTTAATGGATCTATTATCATCCAACTTAACTGGAGGCTATGACTCAGTTATCTCTATAACTTTATCATTTTAAGGACCTAATAATTTTAGAAGATTTAAATTATTTATAATTTAAGGATAGAAAGGATATGGATCAATTTACTCTCACTGACTTCACCAAGTCAAGTCCTTCTACTGGCTTCTCAAGTCTTTGATAAAAACTAGGATCAATATCGGTCCATAGGCACTTAGATCAGTCTCATTGAATAAAATTAGTCTCACTGATTTTCTATGTGACATGGGTTAGCACGAATCAATGAGCAACCTAATCAAGACCTGATTAACCACATTGGCCAGGTAAGTGAGATCAATGAAAGGATCTGCCAAGGCTTACCTTAGACATCATTAGAAATGGTCAGATAAGTGGGTTGCCAATTAAAAATCACCGATCTGAGATGCCAAACTTACCTTAGACACCAATCGATTTATCAATTTTGATTTAATCTATCTAAAGACTCGGGTTCGACCACTGAGCCATGATCAGTATCCATTTGTTAGATGTATGAACTTTAATCAACTATAACTATTGAAGTGATTTATAGAAATGACCTACTCCTAATTAACTATTATTATATTTGATCAATTTTTTAACTAAGTTCATATTTAATCTAATCCTAGGTCTAACTCAGTTAAGGACCTAATCAAAGCTAACCTTTTACCTTTTAACCCATGTTTTATGAAATTATCTAAGAATATTTAAATCACAAACCTGGATTCTAAACAATTACTTAATTGTTAATTAAGTTCAAAGCTAAAGGGTTTAGATTTATGTAATCTTAGAACTAATTTCTGATTTGATCATTTAAAATATTTTTAAAGTATAAATAGTTTACATTGAATCATATTCAATATATGATTTTAGATCTAATTTATTTTAATATTTTGATCATATCCTAAAATTTTAAATCTATAATTTTGTAAAAAGTAAGTTCTCAATTTAAATTCTATAATACAAATATATCATATATATTCTAGATTCAAAAATTACATATCAACATATACAATACGATCTAGATCTAAACATAAAACACATTATATGGATTAGATTATACACCATTTAAAGTTATATTTAAAATCTAAAAATAAATCATAAATTATTTTAAATCTCATCTAACATATTTATGATTTAGGTTATTTGGATTAACACATACTAGGATAATCTCTCCACTATAAGGGATAAATCTTACAATAGGACAACCTTATAGTAGTATATGCAATCTGATATTATTTAGATCTAATCTAAAAAATCTAAAATAGTTCTAACATCTATTTAATTTTAGATTTAAAATTAAAAAATAAATTATAAAATTATTTAGATCATATCTAATTTACTCATGATTCAAGATTAGATCAGTACATACTAGACAACCTTTCTACTGTAAAGGATAAACCTTATAGTAGAACAACCTTATAATCAATATGTGCGATCTTTAAAATTTTATTTTTAGATTTATTTTAATATAAATATAATCATTTTATAATAGAACCTAGATGCTCTGATACCATTATTGAAAAATATGCAGAATTTCATGCATGAATTTCAAAATTTTTTTGAAATATAACACAGCAAAAGTTATAAATTAAACCATTTAATCTATAAATGCATGAAATCTACTTACTAAACCCTACATCTAGGATCTATAACATGTTATAATATTCTTAAATCTAAAAATAAAAAGTTTTGATATTGATCAAATTAATACCCTAAATCTAGAACGACTCTAGATCTAAAACTTATATCGCATCTAGATGAGAGAAGAGATCAAATCTCTTACCTTTTTATGGGTCGAAAACTCTATGGTTGATTTCTGTTATTATCTTTGGAGCCGTACATACATCCGATCTCTCCAGGTGATCCATACGAGACTGCAATAAAATCGAAGGTTTGTCGAACGAAGATTCACTCGAAGTGCTAGCTTCTCATGGATCCCTCAGGATGATTAATCTAAAATTTATTCTTTGAATTTCTTGGATACTCTAAGAAATGAAGAATATGAGAAGAATTAAGGAAGAAATCTAACTTTTGGATCTTCCAAAAATTAAAAAATAAATAGTTAAGAAAGATCCTAAGAGAAGACACATCTTTTTTTCTCAGGACATCAACCATTGATGTTCTAAATGGATCTCCATATCTGGATAAGAGGAGATCTTCTCCTCTAAAAAAATTTCATGCTTCTAGATCTCTTTCCTTCTAATTTTTTTCATAGAAAAATTATATTAAAATTGAGAAGAAAGGATTCTCAAAAGAATCCTAAGAGAAGATTATCTTCTCATTACTTTCCTCTCATCAGGACATGATGAAATCAAATCCAAAAGAGACCATGATGCCCCAACTCCTTGGAGCATCCATTCCCCATGCCCTCTCTCTCTTTCTCTCAAATTTTTATCACATAAAATATCAAATAAAAATAAACAAAAGAGGGTTTGAAAAAAATCTCTAAGAGAAAATAGTTTTTTCTCTTACCTTTCTTTCTTCAAGACATCAATAATTGATGTCATAATAGACCCTCCACACATAGCAGCTTTGAGCGTTGAACATCCCACACCCTTCTCTCCTCTCTCACTAATTTCCATGAAGTTTTTCAGAATTTTTGATACCTTAAATCCCTACAAAAGTGGCACCCCATCTTAGAATAGAAGACTAGGTCAAAATCCCTACTTTTTAGGGATTTAAACAAGGAGTTTGGGGGGCATTCAACTCTTGGACACCTCCCCTATTATTTTCTGCATGGAGAACTAGATTTCAATGCCAAAAAGGAAAAAAAAATTGCATAAAAGGAAATAGGTGGCGTGGGAGAAATTCTAAAGGAAGGGAGGAAGAGTTTGGGATTCGAGGGACTCTTTCAAAAGAAAACAAACCCAAACCATTTTCCAAAATGGACCAATTCAAATTTGATTTAAATTAAACCAGATATGGGGCATGAAAAATTAATCCTTAGGTATAAACATCTTAAAACAAATCTAGAAATAGAATTAGTGGGCGTGGAGAATATTTTCGCAAGGAAGGAAACAAGGAATCCTAGTCTAACTAGGATTCTCATGTATTGACTAGGTCAAACCATTTTTTAATCTAATTAAAATATGATTAGTATAAGCCTAATTATGGGTGATCCTAGTCCAACTAAAAATCTAATTAAGTTTGATTTAAATCATATTTGAATTTGATTTAAATCCTAACTCGATTATAAAATAGGTGCACTCAAATCCTAGTCCAACTAGAAATTATTTTTTTCTTACAATTGGCTTATCCAATAAATCAATTAAACTTAATAAAATTAAATCAAAACTAATTCTAATTGAATTTAATTTAATTAGACTTAATTTTAGCCTAATTGCTCAATCAAATTAAGCCAATTAGCAATCCAATTGCTAATCGATCCTCCTACAATACTTGCATTAGGTCAAACATCAATCATATTGATAGTTTGACCTAAGAATGATTCTCAATCATCGATTAACCATCTGATTAGATTACAACCTCTTATGTGTGTGACTCTATAGATTTGAATCTAAGCTGATAGCATAAGAACCAATTCTTGTACTAATCGAAGTAACCATCTAGCAATGGTTTTTGATGTTTGGATAAGTCGAATGTATGCAAAGCAACATTCTTAAAACCTTGGTCTATGGTTGTCATATAATTCATCTCTTTGATCAATAATGCTTAAGATGATTTTGAGTATGCTGTCAACACTCATACAAGTCATCTTTATTATATCTCAAAATTTTGCAAATCTCGTGACTCCTCATGAGGATTATCTAGGCCTAGATTTTGGTAAATTGAAATACAATGAGTTATTCTTTTTTTGAAGTTAATCAAGAGTGATCAATCCCATCTTAACTATACACTGACTTTATAAGTACTTGACTGTACGTAGAAATCTTTCAAACTTATATTAGAAATATAGGCAGTTTGACATCAAAGTACAGTGAGTTGCTTGCAAGTCATCGTGATGATCTCAGGTCGGAGGGACACTTATATCTATTGACCTTGTTAGATATATGTGCCCTAGAAGCCAGAATTGGCTAACACTTGTAATACACTTTTAGGGGCAAAATTATAATTTTGACTATAATCAATAAAATGGGTTATTTTCTATTACATATGTGTATTTAGTATCTGTGATACATCCTTTGAGTTAATGGTAATGATAACTCATATTTTCAAGAGTTGAAAATTTAAGACATGAATAATGATTATTAACTCATAAAATGCTCCCGACCATAGGATCATCATGAGGATGGTGATTGATTCAGAAGGTTGGTGTACAATCGCTTCTCTTTAGTACATGAGTCTTGAGTCTATGGTGTGGAGACACCAGAGTGAGAGTACAGGTACTCATTAGAGAACGAGGGCACTGAGCATGACCACCTTGAGTAGTCATTAAGAAGTCTACCTTCTCGTTAATGACTGACTCGATGCTGCAGTGGTGTGTCTGGTTCTTTGACCTGAGGTGCATCGGCAGTTCACCTTGAGGGTGTTATAGTTTGACTATACCATTATTCGATCTCCTAGCCATATGGAACCCTGAGGTGTATGTTGGCTATAGCATGTTCATTGTAGGAACTGGATAGCACCAAGATGGAATCTATCTACCTCGGTGGTAGAGGAGCAGCCCTATGATGATCATGAGAATCAAGTCCAGAAGTTCATGGCCATGGCAGAGTGAAATAATAGAAAGAGTTTCTATTTAGATTTTCACATAGAATTTGAATCGAATGATTACATCATATGACAGAGACTAGGGTTTGACGAGTTCACCTTAACCCTAATATGATCAGGGCTCAAGATAGAAGAATTTAATCACATAGGTAGCTGCACCAAGAGGTTCGCATTCAGCTCTGATGGGTTGCCACCATATACTGTTAGGTGTCACTGGTGGATTTTGAAAGCAATTAGAATGATTTAGATGATCGATCATTCTAGCTGTTTGAATCAGAAGAGTTCTGATCCACCGAAAGGAGTTTCGATAATGTCGATGATAGAGATCATGACATATCCCATTATCATACAGAACTGAACCTAACTGGGTCACACAAATAAGGGTTTGAATCTGGTGATCATCAATTGAACTGATCTAGTTCAATTGATCTGAGTGAGATTCAATTAGGTTCAAGGAAATCGTGCTAGCACTTGATTGAACCTAACATTCTTCTTTTACTATCATAAATAAGTATCCTGACTGAGCCAAAGAAGTTTGTGCTCAATCAGAGGCCTTCATATGGTCTAACTGGAGGTTGTCTAAGTCAAAAAAGGTTGTCTTATTTTGTAAGATATTATCTGCCATTTTTGGTCACCTGCCATTTCTCGTTCTTTGATTTTGGTCAAAAGTCTACCTTTGACTGGTCAAATATTGACCATTGATACTTTGACTTCTGTCCATGTGTCATGCACCTATTAGAGAGCTGGTGGGGGCCTGTCCTCCTACCAGAACCTGACAAGAAAGAGGGCGCACGCCACCCTTGGCGTGTGCCCAAGCTGGAGGCGCCCAGGAGTCCCTGTTGGATAGGGACTCCATCTCCTTTTTGGATTCCAATTAGAGTTCTCCTAAGAATCAACTTTAACTTATCTTAGGCGCCCTCTAAGGAGGAATCCAGGAGACTCTATTCCCACCAATCAGATTTAGATCTGATTTTACAAAGAGTTGTGATTGATTGGGAAGAAGAGGAGTTGGATCACAGTTAGTCTATAAATAAGACCTTGCACCCAACTTAAAGAGGTATCTAAATTAATTGAGATCTTCATGCTCCAAGGCCTTTTCTTCTCTCCTCCTCCATGCCAAAGCATTTTCTCCCTCTCCTCTCCACGTCCAAAAGGGTTTTGGACCTTGGTTGGTGCAATCTAGACAAGAGAAAGGCGAGTGAAAGCTAGAAGGCTGCGCTGCTGCAAAGGACGACTGCTGATCTTCAAAAGGAGTTTTGAAGATCCTCCAGATCAAATCCAGATCTAATTTTTGAAGATGTGATAGAGAAGAAGAGGATCTCTAGATCTAATCTGAGTGAATACTAGTAGAGGTCAGGCACTTGCGTGGCTTGATCCAGAACCTTCCACTGCTTACAGGATCATCAACGGGTAATAGGATTACCAACTTCAAGATAAATTAAATCTGATTTAATTTATCTAATTTTATTTTAATTTCTAAAATAATAATAATCAGATCTAAATCAAATTTTTTTTTTTAAAAATATATCTCTTGATCTGATCAGATCTGAACGAACCTGGTTCAAAAAATCAGGATTTCCCTTCAACTTGTATCAGAGCCAAGGTTCTAAAAGTGTTTAGATCTATTTTTAAATTTATTTTAATTAAAAAATAAGTGATTTTTAGATATCACATGAGATGTGATCAGATTTGAGATCAGAAAAAATTAAAATTAAATGATGTAGATCTAAGATTAGAAAATATGCATGACTAGTTCTAAAATAGAATAGTTCTATAGAATAGTCTTGTTATGTTTTCAATTTAATTTGATTAAATCATATTTTAGATTGATTTATTACTATTTTTTGATATTATAATATTATAATAATATCTAAAAAATAGTAAATAAAATTATTTAATTTTTAAATACATATGAGATATATTGATGCATGTCTAGACTAGTTGTAGAATAGTCTACATAATTATCTAGATTAGAATTTATTGATAGCTTAATTTAAATCTAATTTTTTTAAATTATTATGAGATAATTTAGATCTAAAAAATGCATGATTGATATATGAATATTGCAAAATATGCTATGATTAGATCTAATTTGTTATTGAATATTGATATAGGATCTAAACTTTTTTAGTAGTATTTCATGTTTCTGATTAAGGCGTTCCTCTTATCGTCCGATCATAAGAACGAAGAAGGGTTAAAGGCCCTCCTTTTCCATTCGATGGATATTCTTTGATGTGTAGGGTGTGCTGTGCGTCATCCTTAATCAGAATTCAAACTCTACTTCTGCAAAATCCTAGATCTGAACCTAGGATTTATAGCATATTTTATTATGAACCACTACTTAATTAAAATTAAGATATGAAATATTAATTAGATCTAAAATTGAAAATTTAGATCTAAGACATATTCATAATGGGTTCGGACTTGGGTAGCTAATAGGTCTAAGGGTTGATCAAATCGAATCAAGAGTTGGTTAGAGGAGATCAACAATGCTTAAATTGACCACTAAATAGGATTAAGTCTGGGTCAAGATTGAGTTACGATCAAGCAAGACCTAATTAGACTCAGAGGTTAGAGTCTGGATTATAGGATAACCCAATTGTCTAACTCAACAATTTATATCTAAGGTAAGTTTGACACTATGAACCGACTAATTTTTAATTGGAAAGCTACTCGACTTGAATGCATTCTTGTATGAGTTAATGATATATTCTTCCACCGGTCTCACTTACCTGGCCATATCTGTTGACACAGGTTTCTGATGTAAGGTGTCAACAATTCGACAAACTCCATGCC
>QRFJ01004642.1:45352-81327 GCA_006176705.1 Cocos nucifera
AGTTTTGAAGATCCTCGAGATCAGATCCAGATCTAATTTTTAGAGATGTGATAGAAAAAAAGAGGATCTTCAGATCCAACCTGAGTGGATATCGATAGAGATCAGGCACTTGCGTGGCTTGATCTAGAACCTTCCGCTGCTTACAGGATCATCAACGGGTAATAGGATTACCCACTTTAAGGTAAATTAAATCTGATTTAATTTATCTAATTTTATTTTAATTTTTAAAATAATAATAATCAGATCTGCAACATCTTAGATTTGATTTGGATCAATTTTTTTTTTTAAAAAATATATCTCTTGATCTGATCAGATCTGAACGAACTTGATTCGGAAAATCAGGATTTTTCTTCAGGCCTTAGCTAGCTATTCTTGATAGTAGAGTGCTATATTGATCACGTTCAACATAGATATACTCCTATATCTCATCTAAATGATATACCAGTATCTCCATTGTACTTGATTATAAGGACAATCAATGCATATAGCATACAGCGACCTACACTTGATAAGTTATCGTCCTTATTAATAACTTATCATTTGATCATGAATAATTTAAGAACCATCCTATAAATTCTTTTTTATTGATTGATTGTGGTTCTGAGAACTTCATCATAATTTAGAAGTTTATTTAAGAAAGATAGAACTTCTATGATGAATCAGTCAAATAACTATTATTATTAGATAATTTATATATTAATTTTAATCATCTACGACTTAAATGATTGGCTTTAGGACACATTTCCCAACAGCTTTTGCTTGTATACTGAGGCTCTTCATGCTGGACTACATCTCCCAATTCCTTCTTTTGTCATAGCCCTTTTTCAGTTCTTAGAATCTCCCTCACTTCCATGGTTTCCAATTCCTTCAGGTTCATTATAGGTTTTCTTTCTTTATGCATCTCAATCGAAGTTTGTCCAACTACTTCTTTGTTCCATAACTACTATACTTTCAAACACCATCCTACTGCTAAGGATTGGTGGTACTTATCCTCTAAACCGGTAAGAAGGAGTTGCTTAAGGATGCCCCTTCATTCATTCATAACTAGAAGAAAAAATTTTTCATTGTCTCATCCCCATCCCTTAGGTTAGAACTTCCTCTTTGGGGGCAGCTGTGGGATTCAGTCCATCGAGCTCCGAGCTTGGAAAGGGATAATCTTGATTTTATTTATAAACTTAAAAATTATCGAGCTCCTCCTTTATTCGAACTCATAAAAGATCAAACCTTGTTTAACATGGATCTGAGCCCCTTCAATCTAGCAGGTATATATATGAGTTTCATAAATTTCTTTTCTATCTTTCTTGCTAATTATGAGTCTTTCCTAATAGCAGAAATGGATGCAGATAAACTTCAGCATCTCTCGAGGGGGCTTCGAGCTCACAAAAGGAAGGGTGCTGCATTTGGTGAGCCTTCAAAGAGAGTGAAGGTCGACGCCTCGAGCTCCGCAGTACTCGTCAACACTGCTGTCATCCCTGAAACTTTTGCTACCATCGAGGTTACAATGGCCGCCGAGGTTGCCGGGCCTCCAACCTCCTCAAGCCCCCAATCGAAGTCTAAATTTTGGATTCTCCCACTGAGAAGGAGAAGGTAGAAAAGAAGAAGAAGTTAGGCACTGCAAAGGTCCAACGCAAGACTCTCTCCACGGGGTCCAATGGTTCTGATGAGGATTCAGAGGAAAACCCTTTCAACAATTAAGAAATTATTAGGAAGTTGATTGATTGGTGCACCCTATCCGAGGTTGTGGAAAGAATTGCCGATGCTGACTTCGAGCAGCGTATCTAGGATTCTTTTGGATCCTTTCTTGAGGTAAATCACTTCGTCTCTCTTTCTCTCTTTATTTTTTCTTCTTTTGACTTGCCTATGTGCTTCTTCATCAGTATGATTCACCTGATCATTTTTGTAGATGGGGCATCAACTAATTACCAATATCAAGGCAATGAATTACATGAGGTCGGAAGCAGTGAAGGTTTGGAAAGATCATCAATCCAAAGTCAATCACCTTGTTGAGGAGAAAGTCGAGGTCGAGTGTCTCCTTGAAAAGAAAATGGCCGAGGTCAAGGGTCTTCAAGAGATAGTCCGGGATGCCGAGCAAGCTTTGGTGAAAGCGAAGGAGGAGCTAGCCTCAGAGGTTGAAAAGAGAAGAAAGATCGAGGCCAAGATGGTGGAGAAGGAAAGGACCTTGGAGCAAATTTTGGAGGCTAGGGTTCAGGTGGTGGAGGAGTTCAAAGCCTCCTTAGAGATGAAAAATATAAAGATGGAGTTTGTTCAGCTGTCTTTTATCAAGAAATTCAGTTCTACCAGAAGAATGTGGTCGATAAATTTTTTGAGCTTGACCTCAGCTTCCTGGATGAAGGAGCTTCTGATGATGAAGCGGGACCATCGACCTCGACTGCTGATCTTCCATCGATCGAGCTTTCTTCTACTGTGCCTCCTATCACATTTGCTTCCTCCACTATCGAGGATCCTACACCAATTGAGACTACGCCGAACTCTTCTACTACTCCTTTAGAGGTTGGGAGTCCCAAATAGTTGTATTTTTTTAGTTTTTTGTCTACCTCCTTCTGTATTCAAGAATATTTTAATTAATGAAAACAAGCATTTTTCATTACAGTTCCTTTGTGTTATAATATTTTTGTGCATTAAAATGCAGCCCCCTCCTAAAACTGATCCTCTACCGAAGCTGATCACCTACCTCAAGGTGTCTTTTTGAGAGCTTATATAAGAAATTTAAAGAAGAAAGTTCGTCAGCTCAAGAAAAAGTTGGGAAAGGTGGAGGATGAACTTAAAAAATAAAAAAAAAATTATGCCGATGCGGCTGTCGAAATCAATCATCTACACTAATCATCTAGATAACTCTTTCAAGAGTATAATACTAAAAAGTACCATTTAAATGAGAAGCTTGAAGAGGTCAAGAAGCATGCGAGCGAGAAGTCTTGGGCTTTGACAGCCAAGGCCAGTTCCCTTGAGGTTGAACTGAGAGCGGTGCAACAGAAGATTTGACTACTTGAAAAAAATTTTTCATGGTCCACTGATCAGGAAGAATATGATTGAAATTGATCAAAGAGGTTTTCCGAACTCCAAAGCCAATTGTAGACAGCCAAAGACTTATATAACGAATATAAATACGGCTGGTGTGATCAAGTCATCGATCTCCAAAGAAAGCTTTAGAGGGCTAATAATGAGATTGCTCGACTTCAACAGTAGTTGTCGAATAAGGCTTAGGCTAGTTTGAGTAAAGATTTAGAGGAGGTTCTTTCTTTAAGAAATTCCCTGAAGGACTTGATAGTTATACATGCAAAGGAAACAGTTGAACTACAACAGCTGAAGATCCAAATGGCCTATCAAGAAAATGCCGTCAAAGATGCTGAGGCCAAATCCATGATTCTTAGAAAGAAATTAAGAGAGACAGAGGAAGAATCATGCAGATGGAAGAGGATGCTGAGGGAGAGCTTGGCGGCAAGGCAGAGGCTTGAGAAAAGAATTGAAGGCCTAAAACTCTTCCTTATAATGGCTAGAGCTGGCAGTCCAAAATCTGACTCTAATTAGGACTTCGTCTTCTTCCTCTCTTTTGTAATTAGATTTGATGAAATGTGTTACCTTTATTTTTAATGAAATGAAGTTTCTTTCACTTATCTATTTGTATTCCACCTTAGCTTGTCGCTTGCTAATGTACTTTATTTTCTCATTATGTCCGACTTTGACGTCACCTCAAAATTACAATTCTTCTTCTGTGTTTTGTATACTTGTCCCCCTTATTTGTGAATAAGGGTTTTTTGGTCCATTTAGGAACTAAAACTTCATACTTGTATTCTTCCCCCTGTTTAAGAACTGGAGGCCTTCACTTCCTCATAGAGTCTTCATCCACATCAGGATGAGGTCTACCTCCTATTTCTGATGTGGTTGGCTAATCCTCTTGGTAGGATGAGGTCCATCTCCTATTTCTAATAAGATTGCTGGGGCACAAAAGCGCTGCTAAGTGGACCTCTTCCCAATGTCACCAGTTTAAGAATTGGTCTTCACCCTCATTAAGACAAGGTTCTTGTTTAAGAACTGGAGGCCTTCACTTTTTCATAAGATCTTCATCCAGATCAGGACAAGGTCTGCCTCCTATTTCTGATGTGGTTGGCTAATCTTCTTATTAGGATGAGGTCCACCTCTTATTCCTAACAAGATTATTGGGGCACAAAAAATCGTTGAGAGGGTCTCTTTTCAACATCACCGGTTTAAGAACTAGAGGTCTTCACCCTCATTAAGATGAGGTTAACCTCCTGTTTAAGAAATAGAGGCCTTCACTTTCTCGTAGGATCTTCATTCATATTAGGATAAGGTCCACCACCTGTTCTTGATGTGGTTGGCTAATCTTCTTATTAGGATGAGGTCCACCTCCTGTTCCTAATAAGATTGTCGAGGCACAAAAGAGCCATTGAGAGGGCCTCTCTCCAATGTCATCGATTTAAGAATCGAAGGTTTTCACTATTGTTAAGATGGGGTTAATCTTTCGTTTAAGAATCAGAGGCTTTCACCCCTATTTTCTCGCATACTTTTCGACCATTGCATAATTTTGTACCCAAGACAAAGATATTAAAGTAAGAGAGTTTTATTGAAATGTGATTACTGATAATACCTTCATAAATTTTTCGAGTTCCAAGGTCATGGTAGTACAACTCCTCCAAGCTCCTTCAGGTAGTAAGTCCCAGGTCGGACGACTTCTACAACTTCATAAGGGCCTTCCCAATTCAGAGCGAGCTTTTCTTGATTCTGAGGTTGTGAGATATCCACTCACCAAAGTACCAGGTCTTCCATCCTGAATGCTTTGCTTTTGACCCTAGAGTTATAATAATGGGCTATTTTCTGCCTGTAAGCCGCCATCTTGATTTGCACCTTCTCTCGCTTCTCTTCCAACAAGTCGAGATTGGCTCTGAGATCTTGTAAATTTCTCTATTCATTGAATGCTTCGACTCATGCTGAAGGGAGTTTAAGTTCTATTAGGATGACTGCTTCCATTCTAGAGGCTAGGGCAAATGGAGTTTCTCCAGTTGGTAATCTTTGAGTGGTTCTGTAAGTCCAAAGTATATGATAGAGTTCATCCACCTAAGCTCCTTTCATTCTTTTAAGTCTTGCATTTATTCCTTGTAATAGGATCCTGTTGGTCACCTTGACCTCGTCATTTGCCTATAGATGAGCCAGTGAGGTGAAGTGGTGGGAGACATTTAGATTTTTGTAGAACTCGACAAACTTTGTTCCCGCAAATTGATGCCCGTTATCAGTAATTAAAGTCTGAGGTCATCCGTATCTACAAACTATTGACTTCTAGATGAAATCCTGCACTTTTGCTTTAGTGATTTTAGCCAGAGGTTCAACCTCAACCCATTTAGTGAAGTAGTCTATTGCCACTAAGAGAAACTTTCGCTATCTGGATGCTATGGGAAAGGGTCTGAGTGTGTCCATTCTCCATTATGCAAATAACCATGGGGTGCTCAGGGGCGTAAGTTGGGAAGTTGATTGTCTTTGAATGTTGGCATTTTTCTAACATCGATCACATTTCCTCACATACTCCATAGCATCCTGATGCATAGTCAGGCAATAGTAGCCCTTTCAAAGTAGCTTGTGAGATAAGGAACTTGCTCTCAGATGGTTTCTACATATCCCTTCATGCACCTCCCATAATGCATAATCTGTCTCAAAAGGTTGGAGACACTTTAGGAGTGGCTAAGAGTACGACCTCTTATATAGTTTGTCATCATATAAAATATATTGGGAGGCTTGATTTCTCAATTTTTGAGCTTTTCTTGGGTCTCGAGAAAGTATACCATCTTTGAGATAGGCAAGAAATGGATTGATCCAACTAGGCTCTTGGTCGATTTGCATCACAGTCTGAGATTCCTCCGAGCTCGAACATTTTAGAACTTCAAAGATGACTTCTTTAGGCAATTCACTAGGAGCTAGTGTGGCTATTTTCGAGAGAAGGTTGGCCCTGGTATTCTCTGCTCTTGAGATTTGTTGAATCTTAAAGCTATTGAAGGACGAGATCAAGCTGCTCACTTTTTCTAGGTACTTCTTTATGTTTGCTTCTCGAGTCTCATAGTGATTGCTAACTTGTCCCACCACCAACTGGGAGTCACTATAAACTTTTTTACTTGGTTTGCTTTCAGTTATTTAGCTATCTTCAATCTCGTGATTAGAGCTTCATACTCTGCTTCATTATTTATTACAAAAAATTTAAAATAAAGTGCATATTCAGTAATAATTTCTTCAGGTTTGATTAAGATCAAATCC
This sequence comes from Cocos nucifera, assembly GCA_006176705.1. NCBI lineage: Eukaryota > Viridiplantae > Streptophyta > Magnoliopsida > Arecales > Arecaceae > Cocos > Cocos nucifera. The sequence continues at coordinate 51,629 of QRFJ01004642.1, forward strand.
ACACTTGCTCTGAAAGCATTGGATGAACCATCCACATACAGGGCCTAAAAGCTTTCGAGGAGATTTGCTCTATCTTCAAGGAGGTTTGGCTGTAACCATGAATCATTGACCTTGGGCCATTCAGGTTTGGCTTCATCTAGAATGGTGCACTCTACTGCAAAGTCAGTCAGAATCTAAGCTTTGATTGATGGTCGATGTTGAAAATTAATATCGAACTTTGTGAGCTCAATGGCTCATTTTGTTATTCTTCCAGAGGCATCCATTCGATGAAAAACTATCTTGATGGGTTGATTAGTGAGGAGTGTTATGGTGTGCCTATGAAAATAAGGTCGGAGCCTTCGAGCTACAATCAATAGAGCATAAGTTAATTTTTCTAACTTGGTATATCTAGTTTCAGCATCCTTTAGAACTCAGCTAATATAGCAGATTAGCCTTTGCACTTTTACCTCTTCCTTAATTAGGACGACTGCCAGGGCTGCTGGGAAGATGCTAGATATAAAAATAATTCTTCTTTAGGCTCGGGCTTGGCTAATAGAGGAGGTGAGCTAAGGTAGCTTTTCATTTCTTCAAATGCTTGTTGACATTTAGGAGTTCAGCAAAAGTTTTTCAGCTGCTTGAGGATCTGAAAGAAAGGCATACATTGCTAGGCCGATCTTGAAATAAAGTGGTTCAAAGCTGCCACCTTTCCTATTAAGCGCTGAACTTTTTTTATCGAGTTTGGTGCAATCATCTCTTAAATGCTCCAAATTTTCTTTAGGTATGCATCGATTCTGCACCTCGATAACATAAACTCTAAGAACTTTTCTGAAGTTACTCCAAAGGCATACTTGGTCGGGTTCAGCTTTATCTTATACTTCCAAAGTGTGCTGAAGGTCTCTTCCAAGTCTGTAATATGGTTCATGGAAGATCGACTCTTGATAAGCATATCATCCACATAAACCTCCATATTACGGCTGATCTGCTCCTTGAAGATTTTGTTCACCAGGCGTTGATAAGTTGTACCTACATTTTTAAGTCCAAAGGACATGATTTTGTAATAATAAAGACCACGATAAGTAATAAAAATAGTTTTCTCCTCATCTTTTGGTGCTATCAAAATTTGATTATGACTGAAAAAGGTATCCATGAAAGTGAGAAGCTCATGGCCTGAAGTTGCATCCACCAACTAATTGATTCTGGGAAGAGGGTACCAATCCTTTGGGCAGGCCTTATTCAATTTTTTGAAGTCTATACACATTCTTCATTTGCCGTTCTCCTTCTTGATGAGGACCATGTTGGAGATCCAGCTCGAGTAAGATACCTCTCAAATGAATATAGCCTTGAGAAGTTTGTCAACCTCTTCCAAAATTGCCTTCTGCCACTCTGGTTTATAGCCACGCATCTTCTCTTTTACTGATCGATATTTAAGATCAACAGCCAGGCGATGTTCGATCACTTTTGCATCAATTTTAGGCATATTTGTGGAAACCTAGGCAAAAACATCTACATTTCTTTGTAGGAAGGCAATGAGCTACTTTCTGACTTCTTCCCCCAGGTTGGAGCCAATCTGAACAATATGATCCTCATTTCCATCATTCAAAGGGATTGCAACAAGGTCTTCCATAGGCTCATCTCACTCTTCTATCAAGTCATCACGGGCATCAAGCCCATCCATCGGACAAGGATCTGGTTGCCATCCTCCTTGCAAGGTAACCATATAGCAGTGTCTTGCCAGAGCTTGATCTCCTCTTACCTCTCCAATCCCATAACTTGTTGGAAATTTTATCTTCAAATAATAGATTGACACTATGGTCTGAAGTGCATTCAAACTAGGTCAGCCTAGGATTGCATTGTAGATGGAAGGAACTCTTACCATTAGAAAATCAACCTATGCCTTGGACTACCTGGGATATCATCCTGCCACTACAGGTAATGTAATTATCCCTTCAATCGGCACAGCATCACTAGTGAAGCCTATTAATGTGGAGTTCATTGATCCCAAGAAATTACTAGGCATGGACATCTTTGAGAAAGCATCGTAAAATAAAATATTTGCAAAGCTTTCATTATTAATTAGAATGTGGCATACATCATAGTCGATAATATTTAAAGCAACTACAACCATTATGCAAGAGTTGAACCTCTTGAGCATCTTCTTTAGTAAAAGCAATAGATTCTTTCATCCTCTGTCTTTTTGTTGGCTTTGCCGACCCACTAGCTTCCCCCCATCGAAGTCCCCTAGCAATGGTATTGATGATCCCAAGTGATGGCCGATCTTCCTGCTGCTCTTTCCTCCTAGGCAGTTCTGGCTACGGTAGTGCCTTCGGCCAATCTTTCTTTCCTTCAGGCCGACATTGCAAAAATCGACCAAGCCAGCCTCACCTAATGAGCTCATCGATCTCATCTTGGACCTGGATGCATTCTTCAGTATCATGATCGTGATCATGATGGTAAAGGCAGTACTTGTTGGGGTTGCACTTGGCTGAATGGTATCGCATCTTTTTGGCCTTGGTAACTGCTCCTTGATTTCCATCAGTACTTATATCTTTGAAGCATTCAAGGTAGTATAGTTATGAAATCTTTAAGAAGGGGAGTTCCACTGTGCCCTCCGATTTGAGCTTCTTTATTGACATGCTCGGGGTGAGGTCCAGGCTCGCCTACGCTTAGGAGTTCTATAGCGCGGTCGAGCTACACTCAACTTTTCTTCAACCGTGGGCTTGCTGGATTCACCCATCTATTGCTCCTTTACGGCCTCATCATCTTTTATTTGAAAAGCCTCCTCTACCCGGGCATAACCCTCAGCTCGACATAGTATATCAATAAAATTTCTAGGGTACTTTCTCTCCAGGAAGGATAGAAGATCTTTTTTTTGAAGACTATCCTTCAGCGCAGCCATGGCTATAGATTGGTCAAAGTTTCGAACCTCTAGTGCAGCAGCATTGAAGTAGCCGATGTAAGCTCAGATAGACTCCCTTTCCTTCTGCTTGATGTTGATGAGGGAGTCCGAACCTCATCTTGAATGTCGGCTGCTATTGAAGTGAGCCATAAACTAATGACTCATTTGGTCAAAGGAGTAGATCATATCCGACTTAAGATTCGAGTACCAATTTTTTGCTGCTCCCTTCAGAGTTGAGAGAAAAGCTCACCACAAAATCACATCTGGTACATCGTGGAGCAGCATCATGGTCTAGAAGGCCTCAAGATAGTTGATCGGATCTGAAGATCGATCGTAACTCTTAAATTGAGAAAGTTTGAAGTTCGACAGGATGGGCTCCTCCATGATTTGAAGAGAGAATAGGGGATCGGTGCAGATGTCATCGATGTGGTCAAGGGCAGCATGGCGGAGTTATTTGATCCATCGATTCATCTCCTAAAGTTTCAGATCGAGAGGATTTTTTGATCATGAATCTCAAGGGTTCTTTAACTGAATGATGGTAGGGATCTTTCGAAGGTGGAGTCATGGTTGGAATAGGGGCTCGCTGCTCTCTACTTTTCCTTCCTAAGGGTTATCCACCAGCTTTTCCAGGTGTGCCTTCCTTGTACCAAATCTCGATACTCTGATGAGGTTTTCTCTGGTTGGATCGATGTCAGGGATTGTTGCATAGCCTGTACTGCTTTAGTGAGGCCCTTAACCTACTGGATCAGTAGGTTGAACTACTCTAGATCCACCATGGCTATCGGTGGAGGAGGCTGAGGCACTGGTGAGGAAATCGAAGCAAGTGGGTCTAGTTCAGATCTGATGGTGGAGGCAATAGATCACTGGGTAGAAGCTTTCCTTGGTGGCATCTTTCAAAAGCTAATGGAGATCAGAAGGAAAGGAACTGAAGGGGTTGAGAATAGAAAATAGAAAATGAGATCGACTGAGTAGATGGGGTTTTTAGAATAAGGGCTCAGGGGTTCTTCCTCTAGCGTCAATCCTATTGGTGTAGAAAATGATTTTGACATCAGAGTTAGACGGAGATGGAGCATATGGGGTAGCCGATGAGACCTGCAAGGTAAGTCTAATTTGGAGGTGGGTGGCTCTGGCAAGATCCTCTGATGCTTAAGTTAGTTCTTTGGCCAACTAGAATGGAGTTCTCAGAAAAAAATAAATAGAGTATTGAATAGAGTATGGGGCATCGACAACAAGACACAGCGTAGGGGTAGATCAGCTTCACTGGGACCTGGAATAAGGAGGGAGACGCAAGGCCACCAACCCCATCCTAGAGCTTAGAGAGAAAATGTATCTGGAGGATCCTTTATATATATGAAGTATGTAACAAACTGATAGTGATAGCCATAACTGCCTGCTAGTGGATTGTTCAGACCACATGGAGTTTGTTACAGAGAGTAGTACCTTTTATCATGTTTGATGGAGATTAACAATTAGAGTTTGGGTAGGACCTTTGGACATGCGATCAAGCCATGAACATGAAGAACTCTGAGTCCTAGTGATCTAGATAGGTTTGGACATCTTCAAGGTCGTCCGTAAAGTGACTGACACTGGCTAAGTCGGGGCTTGAATTTGTGTCGTCGATGAGGTCCCTTATAATTTGAGTCCATTCGGCCAGTTGGAGTTTGATTGGAGGGAGTTTGGCCAGATGGATTCCAGCAGGCGATTGGAGAGAGGAAGGCAATTGGAAGGAGTTTAGTCGGATGGAATCCATTGGGTGACTGGAAGGAGTTCGATCGGGAGTAATCAGTTGGGTGACTGGAAGGAGTTTGGTCGAAAGGGAGTTCTGCATGCTGGGGTCCCCAGCAGAGGGTTGACAAAACATTCTTTTCATGAGATAGTTTGGTTGTTCCATTTTAGTTCGACCGATCGAAGTTCGCCATGCCATAGGCGAGCTTTATAGTGGTTGGATGGAGGTCATCCGTATTTTGGGAGGTCGTCTGGTATTTATGCAGTGGAGGTCATTCGAACTTTGGTGGGGGTTATTTTACTCCCAACAAAATCAATGATGCATTATGCTAAAAGGGTCCAACAATCAATGGCAAACAAATAAGTAACAATATAGTATGCTGACAGTTCTCTACATTACCTTAGCAAATGTAACACCCCATCTCTTCTACTAGGCAAAGATACAGTGGCTAAGCTGAATTTAATTACCATCTTGTGCCGCAGTTCATAAAGTATAATTAAATTCAGTTCATCTACTAATAACCTACTCTAAAATAACTCAATTAATACTTCCACCAATCAACACCAGCCTTTCAAATGATTCTTATATTTTCCAAAATCATCACAAAGTGCGATTCATTATACCAAGCTTTGTTTATATAATACAAGCAAAACATAAATAACATTCTTTCTGTTAAAGATCTTCAACACATAATACAAGCTAGACTGTTTCTCTCTCTTTCTCTTTAATTTATACAACTCATATTAATATATACAACAACCCTAAAAGATACATCTCTCTAAAAGAAGCTAACCTGGCCAACCTTCTTTAGTGTAAGTGCTAGTGAGGAGGCAAATAATGTAAGTTCTATGCTGAGTTACAATCCTCTATATCTATAGCAAAAAAAGAAAAGAAATACATAATGAGACTTACGCCCTAATGAGTAAATAAACTAGCTAACAATAGAGAAATAGAAAATTGATTTGTTTGAAATCCATGTCTCACATACACATCAATTGCTAATAACATATTTGGGAAAGCTTTTGCTTGCTGAACAAAAATAAAACTAGATAACCAATCAATTAAAACAAAGCAACTAAATATCGTCGACTATACCCTAGTGCACCCGTACCAAGGGCAGTCGATATGGCTTTGATTCTATTGAGCCCCATGTGGGCAAAATATTTGCTGTGGAGTTGCTAGTTGAATTTGTTGTCTCAAAGCTGTTATCATGACTTACCTCATAGGTTGATTACTCCTGTAGATAGACTACTGAAAACCAATTCAATAAAACTCTTTCGGCTTAAAACATGCTTTGCTGTTTCAACAGGAATATACATACGCACATGTATACACATTTTATAGTTTATCAAATATGGCAACCATTTTCTATTTCCATAGCTGTAACCATAAAATCAACATAGTGTAAGAGAAGAATAATTTCCTTTCAAAGCATAGCCCATTCGTGGCAAAGTTTAGTAAGAAAAACACCATAGTTAGATAGAAAATTTCCTCACCTTAGAATGAGTACTCAATCATTCTAGAGCTCGATTCACCCAAAGCACTTCTTGAGCCCTCTTCTTCTCATGTAAAGTTGGTGAACCCTATTGAATACAAAATTATATGACATATGAACATGATTGTGCATGCATTGCTTTTAAATACTTGTTCTTAATCATAAAAATCCTTGCTTTGACTTTACTTGCCCTAGCTTAGGTTCAACAAAGCCTCAACATATATACTTAACAAATTCCAGTATTTCCACTGTTTTCTTTCTTCAGAATATGTTTTAAATTTAGCTAACATAAACCCACTTGTTTGCTGAAATATATCAAAAAGTTTCAGAAAGAAAATGAAGTGGGCAACAACTATTCTTCTTCCAATTTGAACTTTAAATTCATAACTCAATTCATCAAAACATCAAAGCTCGAGAGAATAAATTTAGAGTTCAATTTGAATTCAAATTAAAGATCAAAATCTTTACCTCAAGTGATTTATGCACTACTGCCCTCAAAACCAGTCTTCTTTCTTCCTTATTACCAACAACTTTTCCTTCCTCAAATCCATTCACCACTAAACCACCCTTTTCCAAACTAAATTCTCCCTGAAAAGCACTTTCTCCCATCCTCCTTCCATCTCCAACTTTTCTATTTTTGTTAAAGAACTAGAACAAATAGAACAATAATACAAGGAATCGGTGGCTAAGGTTTAGAAAATAAATATTTTAAGGAGATAATTTGCTAGGTGTCTATCCCCTGAAAATCCAGCAAAAGCTTGTTTTCCTAGCTATCTTTTTATATTAAAAAGTTGCTAAGCTAACCCCTCAAGAAATGTTTTTAAATTCCAACTTGAAAGATATCAACTGAAACTTGCTCCCAGATTTTTTCCTAATTAGGATGGTCGACCCCATTGAAAAATGAGTCGACACTCGCAACACAGGTCGGCAATGGGGTCAGCCTTTTTTCAAAATAGATCATCCCCTAGGTCGACCCCAACAGAAATAAGTTGACACTTTCCAAAAATAGGTCAACCCCACTACGTGCTAGCACCGTGCTTTCCAAAACTGCTTTCTCTATTTTTCTAAGAACAAGTCGACACCGCTTGAGAATGAGTCGATCCCTTCCCTTGGGTTCAGAAATTTATCATTACTTATGAAGACATTTCACAAGATTTATTTTTTCTATAAAATTTCTACACTTATATAAATAATTACCTTAAATATTCTTCAAAATATCGCTTACTATGAGCTCAACAACCACCAAAATTTAACTTTAATACCACTATTGTTGATCTCATTCCTCAATCACTTTTCTATCTTAACTAACAAGCAAAGCCATACTTCTTTACTTTTACAAAATTAATATTCAAATGTTCTAGTGCTCTATAAATAAAATTCTATACCATGCATAAATGCAGAAATGAAAATATAATTTTTCTTAAACTACTACAAAATTGATTTGGGATGTCACATTTCTTCCTCTTTAAAAGAATTTTGTCCCAAAATTCGGTTACCTTTAGTCCAAAATAGATGTGGATACTTATTTTTTTATTTTATCTTCTCTTTCCAATGTGGTTTCTTCAGTATTATGATTCTGCCAAAGAACTTTGATCAGGGATATAACTTTATTATGCAGCTACTTTACTTCTTTACTCAAAATTTGTATTGGTTTTTCTAGATGAGTTAAATCTTCTTTCAATTCCATTGGTCTAGACTGCAAAACATGTGATGGATCTGGAATATATCTTCGTAGTATAGAAATATAAAATACATTATGTATCTGGGCAAGCTCTGGTAGTAGGGCTTAACGATATGCAGCTGGTCCAATATACTTTACTATCTCATAATGTCCAATATACCTTGTACTTAACTTTTTTTTCTTCCCAAACAGCAATAAACCCTTCCAAGGAGAAACTTTAAGAAATACCCAGTCACCAACAGGAAAATTTACCTCTTTATGCTTTGGATCTGCATATTTTCTTTATCTATCTTATACTATTTTTAATTTTTCTTTGATTAGTCTAACTTGATCTATAGTGATCTGTACTATTTCTGGTCCCAATAGCTTTTTATCTCCTTTCTTATCCCAACACACTGGAGTTCTACATTTTCTGCCATATAGAGCCTCATATAGTGCTGCACCTATACTAGAATGATAACTATTATTATATGCAAATTTTATTAATGACAAATGTTCATTCCAACTGTCTAAGAATTTCATAATACACGCTCGAAGTATATCCTCCGAAGTCTATATAGTCCTCTCTGTCTGTCCATCAGTCAATGGATGGAAAGCTATACTTAATCTCAATTTAGTACCCAAAGCTTTCTATAATCCTGGCCAAAATCTTGATGTAAATCGGGAATCTTTGTTTGATACAATAGGGATAGGGACTCCATGTTGACTAATAACCCCATCAATATATAATTTTGCTAATTTATCCAAAGTGAAAGTTATCTTGATAGGAAGAAAATGGGCTGATTTAGTTAGTCTATCTACAGTCACCTATACTGCATTGTTACCTTTTCTAGTCCTTGGAAGACCCATTACAAAGTCCATTGTAATATGTTCCCACTTCCATTTAGGGATGAAGAGTGGCTGCAAATTTTAAGCTGGGCTCTGATGTATATACCTTAATCTGCTGACATATCAAACATCTGGGTACATACTCAGTTATCTCTCTTTTCATGTCATTCCACTAATAATTTTGTTTGATGGTTCTGTACATTTTAGTGCTTCTTGGATGTAAAGCATAAGCTGAACAATAGACTTCTTCCATTATCTGCTTTCTAAGATCCCTGTCCCCAGCACACATACACGATTTCTAAACATTAGGGTTCCATCCTTATTAATTGAAAAATCTAACTACGATCCATTCTATATAGCATCCATAATCTTCCTTAATTAAGGATCTTGGGTTTGAGCTTTGCATATTTCATTTACTAAAGTAGTTCTAACTTGAAAACTGGCTAATAAAGCTCCAGAATTTTCCACTGCTAATTGAGCATTTAGTGTCCTCAGCTCCACATCAATGGTAAATACACTGCTTTGATGTGAGACAAAGTAGTATTGGACTTTTGGCTTAATGCATCAGCCACTACATTAGCTTTCCTAGGTGGTACTCAATAGTACAATCATAGTCTTTAATTAGCTCAATCCATCTTCTTTGTCTTATATTTAACTCCTTCTAAGTTAGCACATACTTCAGACTCTTATGATCTATAAAGATTCGACATTTCACCCCATATAAATAATATCTCCATGTTTTCAAAGCAAACACCATAGCAGTAAGTTCTAAATTATGGGTAGGATAATTTAGTTCAAGTAGTCTAAGCTATCAAGAAATATATGCAATAACCTCTTTATGTTGCATCAAAATACAGCCCAATCCTTTATGAGAAGCATCACTATAAACCATATAACCACCACCACTGGAAGAAAGAGTGAGTACTGGGGCTAAAGTTAATCTTTTCTTTAATTCATCCATGCTTTTCTGACATTCAGTATTCTAGTTAAATTTTATATTATTTTTAAGTAGCTTTGTCATAGGAGATGCAATGATAAAAAGGTTCTCGATGAACCTTCTGTAATAGCCTGCTAACCCATTCTACCCAAATTCACTCCCAATTGCTTTTCTCGAAGTATTTGCAAAATAGTTCTCAAGTGTTCCATATGTTCTGCTTCATCTTTACAGTATATCAATATGTTATCAATGAAAATAATTACAAATCTATCTAAAAATTATTGAAATACCTGATTCATCAGACCCATAAAAGCTTCTGGAGCATTTGTCAAACTAAAGGACATTACTAAAAATTTATAGTGACCATATCTAGTTTGAAATGCAATTTTTGGTACATCTTCGGTTTGGTCATCAATACATAGCAATAGAAAATTATTCCAAATGGTTACCTTATTAAGTTGCCGATAGTTAATGCATAATCTCATAGTGCTATCCTTCTTTTCAACAAACAACACTGGAGCTCCCCAGGGTGAAATACTTGGTTTGATAAATTCTTTGTCAAGCAATTCTTGTAATTATGCCTTAAGTTTCCTTAATTCCATTGGAGCCATTCTATATAGAGTGATAGATATCAATTTAGTATCTGGAACTAAATTAATACCAAATTCTATCTCTTTATCTGGTGGTAACCCTAAAAGTTCTTCTAAAAAAACATTTGGAAACTCATAGACCACTAGAATATCTTTTAAATTTAGTTTACTTATTTTTATATTAACCACACATGCTAAATAAGCTTCACACCCTTTTCTAAGTGATCTATTAGCTATCAAAATTGAAATAATACATGATTGAAGTACCCGATGTTCACCTAAAGAACATATCTCTCTGCCATCTGAAATATGAAAAATTACTTTCTTTCTAAAACAATCTACCTTGCTCGATATGCAAATAACTAGTCCATGCCTAATATAGCATCAAAATCTTTCATATCTAAGGGAATTAAATTTTCTATCAATTCATGTTCCCCTATTTGAACTGGATAGCCCTTAAATACTTGATTCCATCAAACTATAGTCTAATGGGCTTAGTTCTTTAGCAATGTGCATGAACAATGCAGATGATAAATTTGAATGAGTGGATACAGGATCAATCAATACATATGCATTATGATTACAAATAGATAGCTTACCAGTCACCATAGTAGGAGTAGCCTGTGTCTCTCACCTAGTCATGGCAAACATCCTTGCTTCAAGTCTCCACCTGCCTGGTGTAACCTATCTACCAGCACTGGTCCTTCCTTGCTGAGCTGAAGTATTTGCTCCAAAATTTCTACCCCTACTCGAAAATCCCTGAAAATTTTCTAGCCTAGATAGAAGACCCCGACTTGAGTAAACTTAGGGCAGTCCCTTCTCTGATGTCCCATTTGTTCACACTCAAAACATCCCCTAAATGCTTTCCTGCACTCTCCAAGATGAAACTTTCCACAATTAGCATATTGAGGAACTTGACTAAGTGAAGTAACAATTGGATTGGCCCCCTTATTAGAATTATCTTGATTCTTCCTTCTCCCTATTATCCTACTGATTATAGCACAAATTTTTATTCTATTCTCCTTTGCTCTAGGCTACTAAAGGCAAAAGAATCCACACCAGACCCTACTGATGTTCTAAAACTCTAACAAGGTTGTCCAAGAGTAACAACCCTCTTTGATGGCTAACTTCCTCCTGAATCCATTGAAAAACTTTGTACACTCCTCTTACTTCTTTCTTGCCTTCTGCTATAGAATTCTTTTTCAATCTCCTCTGCTCGAATGGCTCCCTGAATCAACTGAGTAAAGCTATCATACTCCTGCATATTTGTTTTTGTCTTAATTTCTAAATGCAGCCCATCTTGAAATAATCTACACTTTTCTTTCTCATCTGCTACAAAGGCTGGGGCAAAGTGAGATAACTCCATAAACTTGGCTTCATAATCTATCACTGATATTTTTTCCTAGGTTAAGTAAGAAATTCCCCCCTCTTCTGATTCGGATGAGTAATACTACTAAAAGAACTCCCTTTTGAATTCATTCCAAGTGATAGTAAAATCATGTGGTTATTTACTTACATAAGATTTGCACCAATGCTGAGTAGACCTAGCAAAAAAGTAGCAATATTCAACTTTTGTTCATCTATACTTTTTATTAATGCAAACATCCTTTCTATCTTTGGAAACCAGTTCTCTACCTGTATTGGATATGTAGTGCCTTGAAATTCTGTTGCTCCCAATTTTCTTGCCCTCTTATAACTTTTCTCTATATCTAAACTTCAAGATTGAAAATTAGGGGCAGAAACTACTGCAACTATAATAGCCTAAGTAATTATACATACTAATTCCTGTAATCCAAGAATGGACACTTGTGCTTGAGGTGGAGGTGCTGATACTGGTGTTATAGATAATGACTCATCTACATGCTCATGCATTTATGAAACCTCTGCTTCCACCCTTATCCCTAGGGTAGAAGATGAAGCACTAGATGATGTCCTATAAAGTTGGCCATCTAGGAAGTATGGTTACGAAAGTGACTTCGGTTCGCCAATTTAGGCTCAACTCCTCGCTTTACGTTAGCAGACCTACAGGTCGTGTCGGGGCTCTGCGCTCTTTCCTTGAACCCTATTTGCCTCCTTTCTCCCTCCCTTTTTGGTCATGGATCACCGCTTTGTTCTACACGGATTCTCTCCATTGCCCTAAGCCTTTCGGCTCGGGCACCCAGAGGTGTGGTCACGAGGTCTGCATCCAAAAATCCATCATCTCTTCTTAATCTACCCCAACCTTGGTCTTGACCCCTACTTGGGCCTTGTCCTTAACCTCTATCTTTCTTCGATGGTAGATCTTGTTTGTACCATTTTTTTAGAAAATATAATTAAGAGGATCAACTTAAAATTTTTATGCTATACCTATGCCCATATAATATATTAACCTAGGCTCTGATACCAATAAATGTAACACCCCACCTTTTTTACTTTCAATTAGATTTTTCCATCAGTCGGACTTCTTTCAGACTTCTCCATCAATCGAACTCCATCCGAATTTCTCCAGCTAATTATTACCAGATTTCAACTAGCATTTCTTCTGGATGATCCCCTCTAGTCGTATTCTCTCTAAGTAATTTCTTTCAATCAAAATTCTTTTAATCTACAGCTCTCTACATGGCATGAATCAACTCGCTCATAAACAACTTAGAGGAGTCCGAACTCCTTTGAAATTGATATATATCAAAGCTTTTCACCAACCAATGCCTGCTTCCTCCAAACTTTGACTATTAAATTTTAACGGATGGGCATGTCATGACAATGGACACTATTCTCCATAATAAACTCCACATAGCCTCAAGCGGCCCACTATCCGATGGTTATGACTATCACTTTCAAGTTTGTTATAGGCTCTATTTATAAATAGGATCTTTCAGATACATTTTCTCTGGGCTCTCTTCTTCTTTCTAAAACTCTGCTAAATTCTTTCTTGAGCACTCCATTTTTGTTAGTCAGAAGAGCTGACTTGATCATCGAAGGATCCTACCGAAGCCACTACCATCGATTTCAGATAAGACTTTATTTTGTAGGTCACCGTCGGAGATCTCTTCTTCCTCAACTTTAGCTTGATCTGGCGTCAATCAGATTCTGCACCAACAGGATTGGTGCTAGAGAAAGGATCTTATTTGTAAATCCTTATTCTTAAAGGAGTGCTCAATCGATCTTATGGATATTTTTCTTCAAGATTCATTTTCATTCTCTTCCTCAATCCTAAGAAATGCCTCCAAAGAAGGTGACTACCTGAAGATCTACCGCTTCTATCATCAGATCTGAGCAAGCTCCATCCGTTCCTGCTCCATCATCGGTGCTTCAACCTCCTCCTTCATCGACGACCATGATAGATTTGGAGTAGTTTAGCCTGCTGATGCAGTAGATTCAGGATCTCACCGAAATGGTGCAGGCCATGCATCAACCTCCGATGGGGTTCCACCAGAAAACCCACCATTGGAATATTAGAAATCGATACCAAGGAGGCGCACTTGGGCTAGTGATAGGAATGTGATGTTGTCGTTAAGACACCGTGTTTATCAGTTTAATCTTACTTTTTAAAATAATTAAAAATTCATAGATAGTAGTGAGTTGGGTCGAATCCATAGGAAAGATAGTGTTTTTAGATTTAAAATCTTTGATTTTATAAAAGAAAAGAAAAGAGAAGAGTTTTGGGATCAAAAGTAAACTTAAAAAATAAAAAAAAATAAAAATTAAAAGGTGTAGAAATTTAAACTTGGTACTAAGATCTACTAGTTAGATCTTAGCATCTATTTACAATAAAATAAAAAGAAATAATTAAAATATAAAAAATAAATTATAATAAAAATAAAGAGCATGAAATTAAAGAGTATAAAAATAAATATTATATTAAAAAGTTCATAATTTAAATACATAAAATAAAAAAAAATAAAATAGGCTGATCTCTGATCTTGGATCGACATTGATGGAAAGATGGTGTTGAAGCCTAGCTCTTCTTCTCGGCACCCGTTACTTCACAGCAACCATTGATCCATAGCCTGACTTCACCCTATACCAAAGCTTTACCTTAATCTAAGATGTTGATTTTTGAAGGCCTAGAGTCCTTTTTATAAAGCTAGGAGGGCTAGAGAGTTTTCTTCTGGGCAATGTTGGACTAAGGGGCTCTTTGATCATCAAAATATGGAGAAATTTGAGTAAAAATTAGATTAAAAGGAGTCTTGGATGAATTCTACTACTCTAGACGAAATCTGGCCATCAATAGAAATCCAACGATCCAAAAATCATCAAAATTGGATGTGTATCAATCCAAATAAGGTTGGATTAAATTCTGGCTGTCCGATCGCACGTTGATGGAGGAAATCTGGCCGTTGATCATGCGTCGGGAGTTTTGATCATCGTCGAAAGCATTCTAGACCATTGGATCTTCATCAATTGGTTTTTTGGCCATTGGATCATGCTAGATCGCTGATAGAATTTGAATCAAATCCAAAAATAACCACCACCGTCTAATCTTGACTGCAATCAACCATAGTCGTCCGATCATGCAATTACTATTCCCATGGACCGTATGGACCGACTGCACCACACACCATAGCCAATCAGTGCTCCTGTCATCGAGTGAAAAGATCAGATTGTCCTGTAAGTCATGATAAATTTTGGCGGACCCTTTAAGGGTCTAGGTCCGCTACATGTCGCGCTGTGATTCGTCAGTTTCTGCTGAGCTGGCGGTCCACGCCTGGATCATGAACCGACTGATAGCTTCAATGGCTGAGTTGGCTTTGATGGCTTGACTTGGCTTGGTGGCTTGGCTTGCGGAGCTGGCTGAGCTATTTTCTTTTTTTATTTAATTTTTATTTTATTTCTTTAGAAATTCATATCTTCTTCGTTTTAGCTCCATTTTGCTTCAAACTTATTTCGTTATGATAAAAAAAATGAGCCCTTTTCCACTGATTATAAAATTTTATTTTTTAATTTTTATTATTTTTTAATTAATTTTTTTAATTAGTAAAAATATGAATTTCTTAAAAATTATATATAAATTGATCATTAATTCTTAAAAATTAATATAAATTAATTAATAAATTAATACTTTTATTGGTGAATTTATGATACTTATCACACCCGCCAACTTAAGCTTTGCTCATCCTCGAGTAAAAAAAGAATTTAATTTTAAATATCTTTTAACTTTAGAGTTTTGAATTTTACCTAAATAGTTTTCAAAATGGCCATTGATATTTAGTAGAGCTTAAATGAGATATATCATTGGGATATTAATACTTATCAATAAAAAAAATTAAGTAAAAAATATTAAATTTTTCTAAACTTTTTCTAAATTATCTTATCTTTATCTCTGATTTGTCTAAACTTTCATATAGACAAGCATATTGCTTCTTCCATCCTTCAATTATTGATTTTTATTTTTACATTATTCACTTTTTGATACAAATATCATTGCTTACTTAGGCAATGGAACCCGATTACTTGGTAAGAAATCAATATTTTTTTTTTTAATATTGTACCATTATTGAGTGTCTTAACTCCTTAAGTTTTCTATTTGATCCATGTAGCGAGTCTTGGGTCAATGACTCCCAAACCAGTTGGCTATAGGGCACTAGATATAGAATACCCCTTGGACTTACTAGCTCAAATCAAATAGGCTACAAGTTAAGACTAGCTTTACAACGAGCTTCTTTGCCCTTCCCAGCTTTTGATGCGAAACTCAATGCTTGCTTAGGCAAAGAAGTTCGATTACTCAGTGAGAAGTACTTAAAAATTATTTTATTTAATTTTTTTATATGAAAAAATGTATAGTTATCCTATACAAACCTTTAAAAAGTAGATTTTTCTTTGATGCTAGTACAAAAAATTAGAAATGCTCCAAGAAATTTTTTTTTATATTTTGGACTTAATTTTTTATTGAATTTTTTTAATACTTGATTCTTCAATATCTCATAGATTCTCTGATCTGTGCATCAATTTTCTTTTAAAAATTTTTAGTTTAATTCAATTTTTAAGTATAATCAGGTGTCTAAATACTAAATACTAGCTTTTTTGAGGACTTAAAATTTTAAAATTTTTATTTTTCTCTCCTTCCAACTTAATTGATATTGTCCTCAATGGAGAAGAAAAAATAAAGGATATAATAAAGAACATGGAAGAATACACCTAACTCAGTATATTTTTGGTCCAGTACATGCCTTTGAAAATTTAAGCTCTCCCTCCAATTTATTTAAATTATTCTAAAAAAAAATCAACTAAAAAGATAAATTAGACTAAAGAAAACTAAATATTGGGTTGCCTCCCAGCAAGCGCTAAGTTTACCATCTTCAGCCAGACACAATGCAGCTCACTATCCTGTGTCAAATATTGGATTGATAAATTCCAATAATTTTGGATTGTCAATCTTAGAAAGTTGATTTATAATCCCATTATTGATATAATTATTGTTAATTTTAGGGATATAATTTGTGATCCCATTCTCAGACCCATGTTTATTAAGAATTTGTTCTATTTATTTTTCTAAAATGCTCGTGAATGGAGTTTTTGTATTAGGAGTTAAGTTTGATTCAATGGGTGTTGGAATGATGACTAAAGGCAATTTTAATTCTAGAGGTGAATTAATGTGATCTTGCTTAAACAACTCCGTTGACTCTTTATTACATGCCTCTTGATTTTTGTAAGAAGAACATGCTTCTAGGGTTAAAGAGAATAGGTTTTTAGGTTTATAAGTTTTGGATAAATCATCTATTCTCTTTTTTCTTTTTTCTATCTTATTTAAACTAGAACTAGCATTAGTACTAATTCTTGGCTCGGGTTCTTCTATGTGGTTAGTCTCAGTACTAACCTATTCCTCTAAATTTTTATTTTGGCTAGCATCAGTACTAGCCTCTCTCACCTAATCTTCGTATGGATCCATAAGAATCCTATATCTTTTAAGTTTAGAAATTACTTTGGCATTCTCTAATTGAGGATTCCTAGGTGGGACATTAGATTGATAATTTAATACAAGTGATTGGTGGACATAAGGTGGGTTGTTTGAAATTGATAGGCTTGGTAGTTGATCTAGTTTTCTCCTCATGTTAGATTTAGCTAGTTGTCCAATTTAAGCTTTTAGTCTGGCGATAGATTGATGTTGAGTCAGAATCAATTGTTGAAGTTGGTTAAATCTATCATCAGCTTGATTGGTCTATTGAGGAGGTGGGTATGAGGGTTGATTATGATGTGGTGGCTGGAAAGGTTTACTAGGCTGACCTCTATTATAAGTATAGTTCTGGTATTGAGGTCTATTCTGATAATTTTGGATAGATAAAATTTGGGTATGAGCCTGAGTCTATTGGGATGTCCAAGAAAAATTATGAAAAAATTATGGTGGTTGCTCAAATTTGGATTATATGAATTTGAAAATGGATCATTAATCAATTTGGAGTATCTTTGAGCTGCTTGAACTTATTCTTGAATAAAATATGAAAACTGTGCAGTCATAGAACATTCACTCATATGATGGATTGGGCTAGCATAGATTGAATAAATCTTCTGATAATTAGAAGATGATGTGAATTGTGCAGGAGATTGTTGACCTAAGATTAGGAGTTGATCTAATTTCTAAGCAAGAAGGTCAATTTTATCTAATTTTTAGACTATTAGATTCAGGTCAGCCATTCAATGTTATGGTTGGGTTCAACTAGATCAGGTAAAGTAATTTTCTACCATATATGTATTAGTGCAATCCTAACATATTGTTCAAAAATTTTTTTAGAATTTTTTTATATTTTTTTATTATTTTATTATATTAAAAATTAATTATTTTATTTATTAATTTAATTTAATTTAATTATTATTTTTAATATTTTTTAATTAGTTAAATTTAATTTTTATTTTATTTTATTTTTAGAGAAGAAAGAAGAAGAAAGAAAGAAGAGTTCTAAAGAAGAGGTCCTAAGGACTCCTAGAACTAAGAAGAGAGAAAAGAATTAGCTTTAATTAGGTTTGATGTTGGTTAGCAATTAAGTTGATCAATCAATTCTGACATGATTATCCTAGATCTAGATAGCTCCTAACTGCTAAGATCATCTTCAAGCCCTCCAAGTGTAAGATCAGCCAATCAACTATCTAGGTAAGTGTAAGGTCGGTGGGAGTCCCCCCGTTGCTTATCTTAGACACCAATTATGCTTGGCTAGGTAAGCGAATGGAATCAATTAAAAACCACCTTCCTTCGAGCCCAATCATTCTTGAACCACTTTCCTAGACACCAATCAAATTGACTAACCTTAACCTTGTTTAGCTCTTAGGGTTCCTTATCCTATTGAGCTCGAGTTTCTAGGGTTGATGTCTAATTAATTTTAAAATTAAAAGCTTAGGTCAATGCAGGATGTTGGTTGGTTGTTTGTGGGCCAAGGAAGGGTGATCAAATTCCCATCTTATCTTATTTAATTGGGTTATGCCTTTAATTTGGTTTAATATAAAAATGCATAAAAAGTTTTCAATCAAAGGGTTCCATGCAATTTAAACTAGATGCATCCAACTAATTAAATTCTGAAAGACTTATCTTGCCTCTAGCAATCATCAAAAAAAATAAAAATAAAAATAAAAATAAAAATAATATGATGCATGCTCTAAGTAGTTAGAATTTCTAACCTCATCATGAGATTTTTAATTAGATTTAAATAAATATTTTTTTAAATTAATTTAAAAATAAAATAAATAAATAAAAAAATAAAAAAAAGAGAACTAGGGTTAGGATTGATCTCACCAAGCAAAACTTCTGGTTCTTTTTATTTTTTAATCTCTTTTTCTGTAAAATAATAAAAAAATAAGCAAGCAATATTTATAAGAAAATAAAATTTTATTTATAATTTAATTTATAAAAAAATCAAAGAGTTCAAAAATTTAATGTCCGTGCCTTCCCCAACAACGGCACCAAAAACTTGGTATATTTGCCAAAATTATTTTTAAATTATTTAAAATAAATCAAAGAAATCATAATCAATAATCAAAAATATTTCTCGGTAATGGCGCTAAAAACTTGATGCATTTCTCAAAATTATTTTTAATTTATTTAAAATAAATTAAAAAAATCAAAATCAAAAATCAAAAATAATCTCCAATAATGGCGCCAAAAACTTGATAGGAATGCGATATTATCATTAGAACACTATGTTTATCAGTTTAATCCGACTTCTTAAAATAATTAAAAATTTATAGATAGTAGTGAGTCAGATCGAATCCACAGGAAAGGTAGTATTTTTAGATTTAAAATCTTTAATTTTACAAAAAAAAGAAAAAAAAAAGTTTTGGGATCAAAAGTGAAGTCAAAAATTTTAAAAAAAAATTAAAAGGTGCAAGAATTTAAACTTAGTGCTAAGATCTACTAGTTAGATCTTAGCATCTACTTACAATAAAATAAAAAATAATAATTAAAATATAAAAATTAAATTATAATAAAAATAAAGAGCATGAAATTAAAGAGCATAAAAATAAATATTACGTTAAAAAGTTTATAATTTAAATATATAAAATAAAAAAAAATAAAATAGGTTGATCTCTGATCTTGGATCAGCATTGATGGAAAGATGGCGTAGAAGCCTAGCTCTTCTTCTCGACACCCATTACTTCGAAGCAGCCATTGACCCATAGCCTGGCTTCATCCTATACCAAAGCTTCACCTTAATCTGAGATGTTGATTTTTGGGGGCCTCGGATCCTTTTTATAGAGCTAGGAGGGCTAGAGAGTTTTCTTCTGGGCAATGTGGGACTAAGGGGCTCTTTGATCATCAAAATATGAAAAAATCTGAGTAAAAATTAGATTAAAAGGAGTTCTAGACGAATTTTGCTACTCTGGATGAAATCTGGCCGTCAATAGGAATCCAACGGTTTAAAAATCATCAAAATTAGATGTATATCAGCCCAAATCAGGTCGGATTAACATGGAAGAAATCTGGCCGTTGATCGCACGTCGGAAGTCCTGATCACCATCGGGAGAATTCTAGACCATTGGATCTTCATTAGTTGGTTTTCTAGCCATTGGATCATGCCGGATCATTGATAGAATTCAAATCAAACCCAAAAATAACCACCACCATCCGATCTTGACCATAATTAACCGCAGCCATCCGATCGCACAATTACTATTCCCATGGACCGCATGGATTGACTGCACCGCACACCACAGCCAATCAGCGCTCCTGTCACCGATTGAAAAGACCAGATTGCCCTGTGAGCCGCGATAAATTTTTGTGGACCCTTTAAGGATCTAGGTCCGCCATGTGTCGCGCTGTGATTCGCTAGTTTCTGCTGAGTTGGCGGTCCATGCCTGAATCATGAACCGACTGATGGTTTCAATGGCTGAGTCAGCTTTGATAGTTTAGCTTGGCTTGGTAGCTTGGCTTGCGGAGCTGATTGAGCCATTTTTTTAATTTAATTTTTATTTTATTTCTTTAAAAATTCATATCTTCTTCGTTTTAACTTCGTTTTGCTTTAAACTTATTTCATTATGATAAAAAAAATGAACTCTTTCCATTGATTATAAAATTTTACTTTTTAATTTTTATTATTTTTTAATTAATTTTTTAATTAATAAAAATATGAATTTCTCAAAAATTATATATAAATTGATCATTAATTTTTAAAAATTAATATAAATTAATTAATAAATTAATATTTTTATTGATGAATTTATGGTACTTATCAGCTAGCATACCTATCACCTTTAGAAAGAAAAAATAGAGAGCAAAGGATCCTTGTTCAGATCATGATTCTTCTCTAGAAGAGACCTTCCCCATCTACAGTCGAAAATCTTTCAAGATCTACGATCGAGATGACGTCCTTGATAAAAAACTATAATAGATGGACTGATGGATTGAGAAACTCTACTACGTCGCCACGGCTCACCATGATGACATCTACACCGATCCTCCTTTCTCTTCCTAAATTATGCAAGATCCCATTTCGTCGAACTTTAAGCTTCTCCAATCTGAAAGCTATGATGGAACCTCTAATTTGATCGATCACTTGGAGGCCTTCCAGACCATGATGCTACTCCATGGTGCATTAGATGTCATCTTATGCTGAGCTTTCCTATCTACCTTGAAGAAAGCAGCAAAAAATTGATACTCAATATTGAAGTCAGGTACGATCTTCTCTTTTGACCAGATGAGTTATCAGTTTATGGCTTATTTTGTTAGCAGCCGGCATCTCCAGAGAGGTTCGAACTCCCTCATCAACATCAAACAGAAGGAAGGGGAGTCCATCCGGGCTTATGTCAATTGCTTCAATGCTTCCACACTGAAAGTCCAAAATCTGGATCAGTCTGTTGCAATGGCCGCACTGAAGGATGGCCTTTAGAAGAATGATTTATTGTTCTCCTTGGAGAAGAAGTACCCCAGAAATTTTGCTGATATGCTAGCTCGGACTGAGGGATATGCTTGAGCGCAAGAAGCCTTCAAGTTGAAGGATGAGGAAGCCATAGTAGAGCGGCAGACGGGCGAGTCTAATAAGCCCACAATTGATGGAGGGCTGAATGAAGTTCAGCCGCGCTCATGGACTTCCCTCGAGCGTAAGTGAGCCTAAACTCCTCCTCGAGCTCATCGTCAAAGAAGCTCCGATAGAAGGGCACGAAGAAGTTCTCCTCCTAGAAGGTTTCACAACTACGCCCCCCTCAATGCTCCAAAAATGCAAGTATTGATGGAGATCAAGGAGCAACTACCAAGGCCTGAAAAAATGTGCACTCATCCTAGCAAGTGCAATCCTAATAAGTACTGCCTCTACCATCGTGACCACGATCATGATACTGAAGAATGCATTTAGCTCCAAGATGAGATCGAGGAGCTCATCAGGAGAGGCTGACTGGGTTGATTCCTCATATGCCGATATGAAGCAAGAGAAGATCGGCTGAGGGCACTGCCACAACCAGAACCATCAAGGAGGGAGGAACAATAAGGAGATCGGCCACCTCTCGGCATCATTAATACCATCTTTGGGGGACTTCGACGAGAAGAGGCCAATGGATCTGAGGGATCAGTGAAGAGATGGAGGATCGAAGAACCCATAACCTTCACTAAGATAGATTCATGGGGAGTACAGTTTCTGTACAATGATATAGTTGTAATCTCTTTAAATATAGTAGACTATGATGTACGTTGCATTCTAGTTGATAATGAAAGTTTGACTGATGTCTTATTTTATGATGCTTTCTTCAAAATGTCAATATCTAATAGTCAGCTTGGGTCAAGAAACTCCCCACTAGTTGGCTTCACTGGTGTTGTAGTACCAGTTAAAGTTGTAATAACTCTAGCTATGGCTGCAAGGCAATATCCAAGATAATCCAGAGCGTAGGTGGATTTTCTAGTAGTAAAGGCTCCCTCTGCTTACAATACAATTCTCGATTGACTTGATCTAAATACACTTCAGGCAGTGGTGTCAACTTATTATTTGAAGATGAAGTTTTTGATAAGTTATGGGATCAGAGAGGTCAGGAGAGATCAAGCTCTAGCAAGGCACTGCTACTCAATTGCCCTGCAAAAAAAAGAATAGTCCGACCCTTATCCTATTGATGGGTTAGATGTCTGGGATGACCTCACGGAAGAAAGGAGAGAACCGATGGAAGATCTTATCTCAGTCCCTCTGAATGATGGAAATGTGGAGCACACGGGACAAATTGGTTTCAATCTAACTAACGGGATACAAGAGCAGCTCATCAAATTTCTTTGAAGAAATGCAGATGTTTTTGCCTGGGTCCCCATGGACATGCCGAGAATCAATGTAGAAGTCATGGAGCATCATTTGGCTATTGATCCAAAACATCGGCCAATGAAAGAAAAGATGCACAGCCATGCCCCAGAGAGATAGAAGATAACTGCAGAAGAAGTTGACAAGCTCCTTAAGGCTGGATTCATCCGAGAAGTCAACTATCCGAATTGGATCTCCAACATCATACTCGTCAAAAAGATAAATAGAAAATGAAGAATGTGCATAGATTTTAAAAAACTGAACAAAGCCTGTCCAAAAGATAGCTACCCTCTATCCATAATTGATCAGCTGGTGGATGCAACTTCAGGCCACGAGCTCCTCACTTTTATAGACACCTTCTCTGGCTATAATCAAATCTGGATGGCACCAGAGGATGAAGAGAAAACTATTTTTATTACTGACTGTGGTCTTTACTATTATAGGGTTATGCCTTTTGGGCTAAAAAATATAGGAGCAATATACCAGTGCCTGGTTAATAAGATCTTTAAGGAGCAAATCGACCATAACATGGAAGTGTATGTAGATGACATGCTTGTCAAGAGCCAAACTTTAGTAAATCACATTGCCGACCTTAAGGAAAACTTTGATGTCCTTCGAAAATACAAGATGAAGTTGAACCCAACCAAATGTGGCTTCGATGTGACTTTAGGAAAATTCTTGAGATTCATGGTGTCAAGGTGTGGAATTGAAGCAAATCTAGAGAAGATTCGAGTCATTCAAGAGATGACGACTTCCAAATCCATCAAAGAAGTTCAGCGCTTGACTGAAAAGATGGCAGTCCTGAATCGCTTTGACTCAAGATCGACTGAG
Organism: Cocos nucifera; assembly: GCA_006176705.1. Classification (NCBI taxonomy): domain Eukaryota; kingdom Viridiplantae; phylum Streptophyta; class Magnoliopsida; order Arecales; family Arecaceae; genus Cocos; species Cocos nucifera. Next base: position 75,266 of record QRFJ01004642.1, read on the forward strand.
CGATGCATGCCCTTTTTTCAAGTTCTCAAGTAATCATAGGACTTCTACTGGACCACCGAATGCCAGCAAGCCTTTAAAGAGCTCAAGAAGTACCTTTGCTTACCTCCCCTATTAGCCAAGCTCGAACCTGGAGAAGAACTATTTCTATACCTAGTGGTCTCCCTAGCAGCTTTGGCAGTAGTCTTAGTTAAAGAAGAAGTGAAAGTACAGTGGTCGATCTACTACATAAGTCAGATCCTGAGAGATATCGAGACCAGGTATATCAAGTTAGAAAAACTAACTTATGCTCTACTGATTGCTGCCCAGAGACTCCAATCTTATTTTCAGGGGCATACCATAATCCTCTTTATTGATCAACCAATCAAGGCAGTTCTCTATCGAATAGATGCCTCTGAGAGAATAGCAAAATGGATAATTGAGCTCACTGAATTTGACATTAACTATCAATCTTGGCCATTAGTCAAAGCTCAAATATTGACAGATTTTATAATGGAATGCAACATTCCAGATGAAGCCAAGCTTGAACAGGATGAAACCAGCATTTCATGGTTGCAACCGAGCTCCTTTGAAGAAAGAGCCGATCTCCCCAAAGATTTTTGGGCCCTATATGTGGATGGCTCATCCAACGCTTCTGGTGTAGGTGCAGGGTTGATCTTGGTTAATCCAGAGGGGATCATCATTGAATATGCACTGAGCTTTAAATTCTCTGCAACTAATAATGGAGCCAAATATGAAGCATTAATTGCTGGGTTAAAGATAGCCAAAGAGTTAGAAGCAGATTGGCTCCAAGTCTATAGTGATTTCTAACTGTTGGTCGGACAGGTTAGCGGTAGTTATGAAGCACGGGAGGAAAGCATGATGAAATATCTTGAGAAAGTGAAGAACTGAAGGGAAATCCTGATTTCCCGGTCCAGGTTCGTCCAGATCTGATTAGATCAAGAGATATATTTCAAAAATTTTTCTCTTGATCTTAATCAGATCTTGATATGTTTCAGATCTGATTCTTATTATTTTAATAAATAAAATAAAATAAGATAAATTAAATCTAATTTAATTTACCTGATTTGGGTAATCCTATTACCCTGTAGATGATCCTGATTGCAGCGGAAGGTTCTGGATCTTAGCCATGCAAGCGCCTGGCCTCTACCGGTATCCACTCGGGTTGGATCTGGAGATCCTCTTCTTCTCTATCACACCTCCAAAAATCAGATCTGGATCTGATCTGGAGGATCTTCAAAACTCTTTTGAAGATCTGCAGTCGTCCTTTTGCAGCAGCGCAGCCTTCTTGCTTTTGATCGCCTTTCCTTGATCTGAATCGCACCAAACTAAATCCAAAACCCTTTTGGACGTGGAGAGCAAGGGGAGAAGAGAGTATGGCATGGAGAAGGAGGGGAGAGGCAGCCTTGGGGCATGGGAAATCTCTATTGAATTCACTTTGACTTGGAATTAGGGTTGGGCGCAGGGTCTTATTTATAGACCTCTTGTGATCCAACTCCTCTTCCTCTCAACCAATCACAACCCTTTGTGAAATCAGATCTAAATCTGATTGGTTGGAATAGAGACCCCTGGATTCCTCCTTAGAGGGCGCCTAAGACCAGTCAAACTGGATTCTTAGTAGAACTCTAATTGGAATCCAAAAGGGAGGTGGAGTCCTTGTCCAACAAGGACTCCTAGGCGCCTCCTACTTGGGCTCACGCCACCCTTGGCGTGCGCCCTTCTCCTTGCCAGGTTCTGGCAGGGGGACAAGGCCCCCACCAGCTCTCCAATAGGTGCATGACATGTGGTCAAAAGTCAAAGGGTCAATGGTCAACGTTTGACCAGTCAAAGGTAGACTTTTGACCAAAGTCAAAGAACAAGAAATGGCAGGTGACCAAAAATGGCAGGTAATGTCTTACAAATAAGACAACCTATTCTGACTTGGACAACCTCCAGTCAGACCATATGAAGGCCTCTGATTGAGCACAAACTCCTTTGGCTCAGTCAGGACAACTTATTTATGATAGTAAAAGAAGAACGTTAGGTTCAATCGAGTGCTAGCACGATTTCCTTGAACCTAATTGAATCTCATTCAGATCAATTGAACTAGATCAGTTCAATTGATGATCACCAGATTCAAACCCTTGTTTGTGTGACCCAGTTAGGTTCAGTTCTGTATGGTAATGGGATATGTCATGATCTCTATCATAGACATCATCGAAACTCCTTTCGATGGATCAGAACTCTTCTGATTCGAACAGCTAGAATGATCGATCATCTAAATCATTCTAATTGCTCCCAAAATCCACCAGTGACACCTAGCAGTATATGGTGGCAACCCATCAGAGCTGAATGCGAACCTCTTGGTGCAGCTACCTGTGTGATTCAAGTTCTTCTATCTTGAGCCCCGATCAGATTAGGGTTAAGGTGAACTCGTCAAACCCTAGTCTCTGTCATATGATGTAATCATTCGATTCGAGTCCAATGTGAAAATCTAAATAGAAACTCTTTCTATTATTTCACTCTGCCATGGCCATGGGCTTCTGGACTTGATTCTCATGATCATCATAGGGCTACTCCTCTACCACCGAGGTAGATAGATCCCATCTTGATGCAATCCAGTTCCTACAATGAACATGTCATAGCCAACATACACCTCAGGGTTCCATATGGCTAGGAGACCGAGTAATGGTGTAGTCAAACTATAACACCCTCAAGGTGAACTGCCGATGCATCTCAGGTCAAAGAACCAGACACACTACTGCAGCATCGAGTCAGTCATTGACGAGAAGGTAGACTTCCTAATGACTACTCGAGGTGGTCACGCTCAGTGCCCTCGTTCTCTAACGAGTACCTGTACTCTCGCTCCGGTGTCTCCACACCGTAGACTCAAGACTCATCTACTAAAGAGAAGCGATCGTACACCAACCTTCCGGATCAATCACCATCCTCGTGATGATCCTATGGTCGGGAGCTGTTTTATGAGTTAATAATGATTATTCATGTCTTAAATTTTCAACTCTTGAAAATATGAATTATCATTACCATTAACTCAAAGGATGTATCACAGACACTAAATACACATATGTGATAGAAAATAACCCATTTTATTAATTATAGTCAAAATTATAATTTTGCCCCTAGAAGTGTATTACAAGTGTCAGCCAATTCTGGCTTCTAGGGCACATATATCTAACAATCTCCCACTTGTCCTAAAGCCAATTGGCTACAAGTCTAAGTCCCATCTTCTCAAGGTGGGCTTCGATCTTCTGCTGGCCCAACGGCTTTGTAAGTGGGTCTGCCACATTATCTGTGGAGTTGACTCTCTTGACCTCAACGTAACCTTTCTCAAGGTAATCGCGGATGAGATGGTATCACCGTTTGCTTGGAACTCTTCCAGCACAAACAGTCTGCCAGATGTCGACTTTCGATCATCTATATCGGACATGAAGTCCGAGTCTGTGTATCCCTGGACTTGGAGTTCTCCGTTACCAAAGACCAACATCATATCCTTAGTTCTTCTCAAGTACTTAAGGATACATTTCACAGAAGTCCAGTGTTCTTCACCTGGATTTGACTGATATCTGCTTGTGACACTCACAGCATGGGCTATATCAGGTCGTGTACATAGCATGGCATACATGAGGCTCCCTATTGCAGAAGCATAAGGGATCTTGCTCATGCGTTCTATTTCCTCAGGTGTGCTGGGGCACATCTTCTTGGAAAGATGAATACCATGTCTGAAGGGTATTAATCCCCTCTTAGAGTTTTCCATACTAAACCTCTTTAGTACTTCCTCTATGTACATCTTCTGTGAAAGTCCTAGCATCCTATTCGGTCTATCCCTATAGACCTTAATTCCTAGAATAAAGGATGCTTCACCTAGGTCTTTCATGGAGAATTCCTTGGACAACCACATCTTGACTGATGTCAACATGGGAATATCATTCCCAATAAGGAGGATGTCATCCACGTACAATACGAGGAAGACAACAGCGCTCCCACTGACCCTTTTGAAAACACACATGGTTCCTCTTCATTTTTGATGAAACCAAACTTTTTTGATCACATCATTGAAACGAGTGTTCCAGCTCCGAGATGCTTGCTTAAGTCCATATATGGACCTTTGCAGCTTGCAAACCTTGTGATCAGTATCACTGGATGTGAAACCTAGCGGCTGTTCCATATAGATATCTTCCTCAAGATATCCATTTAGGAATGCCGTTTTCACGTCCATTTGCCATATTTCATAATCGAAATAGGCTGCAACAGGCAAGCAATGTGCGGATGGATTTTAGCATAGCTACTGGGGAAAAGGTATCCTGATAGTCAATGCCTTCGCGTTGACTATAACCTTTTGCCACTAGTCTAGCCTTGAATGTCTCCACATTCCCATCTGCACCAATCTTTCTCTTGAAGATCCATTTACACCCAATAGGTACTATACCTTCTGGTGGATCTACCAAGGTCCAGACTTGGTTTGAGTGCATCGAGTCAATTTCTGACTTCATTGCCTCAAGCCATTTCTCGGAGTCGATATCTGATATCGCCTCGTTGTAGGTTTTGGGATCATCACCATGAGCACCATTACCTATGAGGAACATTTCCTCTACTCCTCTGAAATAATACCTAGTATCTTTCAGGGGGACGGGAAAACTCTTTCCGATCTACGAGGTGGAGGAGGTAGTGTTCTTATTGGCTCAACCTGATTTGGTTCCAATTGGTCCTTAGCTCGTTCTGCTTGTGAGACTTTCTCATCAAGCTTAATCTGCTTTCCAATGCCGCTATCTTGAATAAACTATTTTTCAAGAAAGATGGCATGTCGACTCACAATCACATTGTGGTCTTCTGGAATGTAGAAATAGTATCCTAATGACTCTTTAGGATATCCTATGAATCGAGCTCTAAAGGACCTAAACTCTAACTTGTCCGCTTGTTGTCTTTTGACATGAGCCGGACAACCCCAAATTCTGAGATGACTCAGACTTGGTTTCTTACCGTGCCATATCTCATACGGTGTGGTAGGAACGGTTTTAGAGGGAACCCTATTCAGTAGATAAATTGAAGTTAACAATGAATGTCCCCAAAGAAAATCAGGGAGGTCTGTGAAGCTCATCATGGATCGAACCATATCCAATAGAGTCCGATTTCTCCGTTCTGAAACCCCGTTGAGTTGAGGTGTTCCTGGTGGAGTCCATTGAGAGACTATGCCATTTTCCTTAAGATAGTCTAGGAATTCCCGGCTAAGGTATTCACCTCCTCGATCTGATCGAAGAACCTTAATGGGTTTTCCAGTTTGTTTTTCTACTTCATGTCTGAATTCTTTGAACTTTTCAAAAGCTTCAGACTTGTGTCTCATAAGATACACATACCCATACCTAGACAGATCATCGGTAAAGGTAATGAAGTAGACAAAATTGCCTCTAGCCGGCACATCAAATGGGCCGCACACATCAGTATGTACTAGGGCAAGGAGATCTGTGGCCCTCTCCCCATGTCCAACAAAAGGGAGTTTAGTCATTTTGCCTTGAAGACAAGATTCACAAGTTGGATATGACTCAAAAGTCAATGGACTCAATAGCCCATTTTTCTCCAATTTGTTGATCCTATCTTCTGCTATATGACCTAATCTCAGGTGCCATAGATATCTGTCGTTTGGACTATCCCTAGGTCGTTTGGCATTCACGTTTTGCTCGATAGTTAGAACAGGTACATCAATATGTAGCTGATAAAGACCATTAATAAGGAAACCATTTGCAATTTTATTTCTTTCATAAAGAATGTTACAATGGTCCTTAAAGAAGGTGAATCACATAACCTTCTTGTGCTAAGCATGAAACAGAAATCAAATTCCTGCTAGCTGCAGGCACATAATAACAGTCTTTTAAAACTAAGTCTAAACCAGATGGTAATCGAAGAGGGTATGTTCCCACGGCTACTGCAGCAACTCTTGCTCCATTACCGATGCGTAGGATCATGTCTCCATCCCTCAGCCTCCTGCTATCCTCAAGACCCTGCATAGAAGTGCACAGATGAGCACTAGAACCAGAGTCAAGCACCCAACTGGATGCAGAAGAAACCGTAAG
>QRFJ01004643.1:0-147560 GCA_006176705.1 Cocos nucifera
TCTGACTTCGACTCCCAATGATGATGATGATGATGTAGATTTAGGAGACTTTTGATGTATTTTAATTTTTTTGAAAAATATTATAATCAATTTTATTCGATAATAAAATTTTAATATTTTAGAATAATTTTTATATTTATTATATTTTTTATATTATATATCAATATTTATTAGATAAAATATATAAAAAAATAAAAATTTTATATTTTTTAATTATTCAAGATTTATGGCAGTGATTTTATAACCACTGCCATATTCGTGCCAATCACTACCATAGATTTCTGATGCAAATGGTGCCAATCGCTGTATTATATCTATGGCAGCGGTTAAGAAATCAGAGCTATAGATTATCTATGGTAGCGGTTATGTAATCGCTTCTATAGATTAACTATGGTAGCGGTTACATAACTATTGCTATCGATCGATCTATTGCAATAGTTTATAAACTGCTGCAATAGGCTATCTATGACAGCAGTTCAAACAACTATTGCAACAACCACTGCCATAGAGCTACGGTGATGGCTGCAGTAGCAGCGGTTAGAAAATCGCTGCCATAACCTATGGCAGTGATTTTTTAGGCTATGGCAGTGGTTACGAACTGCTGTCGTAGCCTTTTTTTATAGTAGTGATATGCATAAACTTCAGAATACCTTGGTTGAGCTCATGAATATGCTGGTTATTGCTGAGCTTTCTATGAAAGGTTCTAAAGGCTCAGTACTTGCTGTGGAGCGGACTTCTTCCAAGAGAAAGTCTTTTGAAAAGAAGAAGAAGTCCGTGAAAAAGCATAAGATGGATGGTGAGAAGAAGAAGAAGGCAGAGTCGAAGAAGAAGATCGCTGATAAAGAAAAATATTTTCATTGCAAGATCGATGGCCATTGAAAGTGGAACTGCCCTCTTTACCTGGCCAACCTAAAGAACAAGAAGGAGGCAGGTCCTTCTGAAGGTATGCTCATTATAGAATCCAATCTTACGGTTTCTTCTATATCCAGTTGGATGCTTAACTCTGATTCTAGTGCTCACTTATGCACTTCTATGCAGGATCTTGAGGATAGCAGGAGGCTGAAGGATGGTGAGATGATCTTATGCATCAATAATTATGCAAGAGTTGCTGCTATGATCGTGGGAGCCTACCCTCTATGATTATCATCAAGATTAGACTTAGTACCTAGAGACTATTTTTATGTGCCTGCAGTAAGTAGGAATTTAATTTCTATTTCATGTTTAGCATAGGAAGGCTATGTAATTAGTTTTCTTAAGGACTATTGTAATATTCTTTATGAAAGAAATAAAATTATAAGTAGTTTCTTTATAAATGGTCTCTATCAGTTACATATTGATGTTTTTATTTTCAATATTGAGCAAAATATGAATGCCATATCATCAAAGCGACCTAGGGATAGTCTAAACAATAGGTATCTTTGGCACCTTAGGCTAGATCATAGAGTTGAAGATAGGATTAACAAATTAAAAAAAATCCAGGCTATTGAGTTCATTAATTTTTGAGTCATATTCGATTTGTGAATCATGCTTTCATGGCACAATGACCAAGCTTTCTTTTGTGGGACATGGAAAAAAGGCCATAGACCTACTCACCCTAGTACATACTGATGTATGCGGCCAATTTGATTTATCTCGGTACGAATATATGTATTTGATGTGATACAAGTCTAAAGCTTTTGAAAAGTTAAAAAAATTCAGACTTAAAGTAGAAAAATAGACAAAAAACCCATTAAGATTCTTCGATCAGATCAAGAAGGCGAATACCTTAGTCAGAAATTCCTAGACTATCTTAAGGACAATGGCACAGTCTCTCAATGGACTCCACTTGGAATGCCTTAACTCAATGGAATTTCAGAATGGAGAAATTAGATCCTATTAGATATGGTTCGATTCATGATGAGCTTCACGAACCTTCCTGAGTTTCTTTGGGGACTAGTCTATTGACCTCTATATATCTACTGAATAGGGTTCCATCTAAAATCGTTCCTACCATACCGTATGAGATATTATTGATCCTAGTTTAATTTTAATGATAACAAAAGTATTTGAGTATAAATTATTAAAATACTAATTATGTTTGTGAGGATGTGTGGTTGTAAATTTCAAGAGCTTACAAACTTCAAATATTTCTACTCATCCAAATGAAGATTCATCACTCAAGATTTTAGAGAAAAAATTCTAGAATGGATACATCTTTCAAGAGGTCAAAATCAAGATTAAATTAAGATAAAAAGAATAAGTCTACTCTATAAAGAAATTTGAAGAAGAAAGAATTACAAACGATCTTTGGCACGTATGGCACATAAATTGGGCCGACCTAGTCTGAGATTGAGTTGACCTAGTCTCAGTGGAAGCAAAAGACAGAAACTGCAGAAAGTTGATTTTTCAAAAATCAGGGGACTGAGTCGATCCAGCTATAAACCGAGCCAATCCAGTCAAAAACTGAGCCGACCCAGTGATCGTAACAGCTAGTTTTCTGCAGCATTTTCAAACGGTCATTTCTCCAACTATTTCAAGGCTTTTAATGGCTAGAACTGATCCTTAAGCCATCACAAAGAGTATAAAAAGCTAAAGAAGCATTTGGGAAGAGAGAAGAAGTGATTTAAAAGAAAAAATCATTAGATTGAGTGAGGATTATTGAATATCAATTGGAAAGAGAGAAAAGAGAGGAATTAGTGCACAAAATTGAGAGCTTTTAAAGAGAAATCATCTCCAACTTTATCCTCATCCTCTCAAACATTTTTCAAGAGAAATTGAAGCATCATTTGAGCAATCCAACAACAACTTCTTCAAGCTTCAAAGAGTTCTAACTTTTATTTTCTATTTTATTGTGAATTCTTATACTTATATTTTTATTTCTTTACAAGTTTTTTTAGGAAGAAAGAAACTTGGGGTGTAGGCAAGTCCAAGCCAGTAATTGAATGGTATAAAGATTATGGTTGGTGTTCTTAGGTTAAAACCAACTGGGTTGATAGTGAATCCAAAAAACTATCGATGTAGGATTATGGTTGATGAGCCTGGTAGAACCAACTAGATTTGTTTGTGATCCTGGATTAAAATAAATACACTGTAATCTAGGATTATAGTAAAATTTCCAAGGAGAGCTTAGAGAGTGGACATAGGTATGGGATTGCACCAAATCACTATAAAATCCTTGTATGTTTGATTGTACCTTTGCTTTTCTTGCTTTACTAATTTGCATAATCTAGTTGCTTTTTGATTTCACTGTTATACTTAGCTTGCTTACTACAAACACTCAAGTTCTCTTAATTAGAAGCACATATTTGATTTAGCATTGGAGTTTAAATTGGTCAAATTTTTTAGAAACCCAATTCATCCCCCCTCTTGGGTAGCCATCCTTGGGCAACAAGTGATATCAGAGTGGGTGCTCTAGTATTAGTTGTTGATCAAGCTATCAAAAAGCTAAAGATCACATGATAATCCTAATTAGGACTTCATTGGTTGAGGGAAAATCAACTAATAGACCTTCACTATTTAATGGAACAAACTACATATATTGGAAAGCACGAATGAGGATATTCATTCAAGCACATGGCTATAATCTATGAAAGATTATTGCCAATGACCCTCACACACAAAACACATCATTTATTGATAGAGAATCAATTCAAATAAATGATAAGGCCTTGAACATTCTTTATTGCTCCTTAGACTTAAATGTATTTAATGCAATTTTTTCATGTATTTCAGCAAAACATGTATGGGAGAAATTAGAAAGAATTTATGGGAGAGCAAATCAAGAAGAAGAACCAAGCTCCCAATAAGTTAAGGAAGCTCATCCTGACCTATGCCTCATGGCTGATGAGGATGAAAAGAAGAAGAAGAGGAGGAAACAAAAGAAAAAGAAAGCATTAATTAAGGGGGAGCAAAGTAAAGAAATGAGAAATGAAAAGGAGGAAGAAAGTGCTACAAATCTTTGCCTCATGACCAATGAAGATGAGGTAAATTCAGAGAACTCTTTCCAATTTACATTTGATGAATTATATGAAGCCTTTAACGATTTAATGAATGAATACAAAAATTTAAGACTGAAAAATAAAGAGCTTAAAAGATCAAATCTTCTTTTAGATGATGAAAAGAATAATCTTTTGAGTGAAAAGAAGATTTTTTGAAAGAAATAAATTTTTTGACTAAAGAAAAGAATGTACTTTTTAAATATAAAAAATCTTTAGTTGAAGAAAATATTAAGTTGAAAGAGAAATTCAAAAAATCAAAACTTTACATTGAAGAGAAAGAAAAATTATTAGAAGAGAAAAAAATTCTTATGGAAGAAAATAAAAAATTGAGAAAAGAGATTGAAAACTTGAAGTTCATGCTTGAAAAATTTAAAATTGGATCTCAAAAGCTTCAAACAATTTTAGATAATCAAAAGGCTATTTTTAATAAAGTTGGAATTGGATATAATCCTTTAGAAAAATAAAAATTTATCAAAAACATGTTTAGCAAAGCTTCATTTGAAAATAATTCATTTACATGTCTTAAAAGTAATAAAGTAGGTCATAAAATTTTTGAATGTAATATTAAGAAAATTGGTCATACTTTAGTTAAACAAATTTGGATTCTGTTGGTGTAGAATCTGATCGACGTCGGATTGAGCTGGAGTTGAGAAAGAAGAGGCCGCCGTCGGTGACCTACAAAATAAAATTTCATCCGGAGTCGATGGTGGTGGCTACGATAGGATCCTCCGATGATCAAGTTAGTTCTTCTGGCCAACAGGAATGGAGTGCTCAAGAAAGGATTCAACAGAGTTTTGGAAAGAAGAAGAGAGCTTAGAGAAAACATATCTGGAGAGTCCCTTTTATAGATGGAGCCCGGAGTAGACTGATAGCGACAGCCGTAGTCATTCGATAGCTGGCCGCTTAAGGCCGTGTGAAAGGGGCGCCGTCTATAGCAGACTGATAGTGACAGTCATAGTCGTCCGATAGCTGGCTGCTCAGAGCCACATGAGTGAGGTACCACCTATAGCAGACTGATAGTGACAACCATAGCCATCCGGTATTGAGCCGCTCGGGGTCATGTGGAGGGGTAAAGAGCTTTGACGTATATCAATTCTAAAGGAGTTCAAACTCCTAAAGAAAATATGACTAGAGGAGATCATCCAGAAGGAATGCTACTTAAAATCTGAAAGTGATCTGCTAGAAGAATCTGAATGGAGTTCGACTAATGGAGAAGTCCAGAAGGAGTCCGACTGGTGGAGAAGTTTGACTGAAGAAGAAGTCCGAAAAGAGTTCGGCTCCTGAAGAAATTCGACTGAAGGAGAAGTTCGAAAGAAGTTGGGTACCTAGAAGAATCCGACTGAAGGAGAAGTCCTAGAAGGAGTTTGGCTCCTGAAGGAATTCGATTGAAGGAGAAGTCCTAGAAGAAGTTTGGCTCCTGAAGAAATCTGATTGAAGGAGAAGTCCGAAAGGAGTTGGACTCCTAAAGAAATCCGACTGAGGAAGAAATCTAGAGGGAGTTAGGCTCCTGGAGGAATCTGATTGAAGAAGAAGTTTGAAGAAAGTTCGGCTCCTGGAGGAATCCATCTGAAGGAGAAGTTCGAAGGAAGTTTGGCTCCTTGAGGAACCCAACTGAGGGAGAAATCCGGAGGAAGTTGGGATCCTAAAGGAATCTGACTGAAGTAGAGATCCGAAAGGAGTTTGGCTCCTAGAGGAATCCATCTGAAGGAGAAGTCCGAAGGAAGTTTAGCTCCTAGAGGAATCCGACTGAAGAAAAAGTTTGGAAGTAGTTCGGCTCCTAGAGGAATTTGATTGAAAGAGAAGTCTTGGAAGAAGTTTGGCTCCTAGAGGAATCTGATTGAAGGAGAAGTTCGGAAGGAGTCCGATTGATGGAGAAGTTCGATTGAAGAAGTTTAGGAGGAGTTCGACCATCAGAGGAGTTCGACTGGGGTTCGACCGCTGGAGGGAGTCTGGGGGATTTCGACCGCTGAAAAAAGTTCGACTGCTAAAGGAGTTCGGCTGGGGTTCGACTGCTGGAGGAAAAATTTTCAATCAAAGCTTTTTCATGATTTTCAGTTTTATTAGGCTAAGCATCAGACTGGACTTCAGCGGGAGTGAGGTTTATCTCCAATAATAGTCCCCCTACTCTCGAGTTTGAAATTCGAAGAAAGGGAATACAAAAAGGTGACTGTCAAAGTCCTTTTTCGGGCTTTGCACCCATTGAGGTTGAAGCTCAGAAGAAATTTTATCTCCTATCGAGGTTGAAGGAGATCTTATCTCTTGTTGAAGTTGACGTTGAAGCTCAAGGGAGATCTTATCTCCAGTCAAGGTTGAAGGAGATCTTATCTTCTATTGACGTTAAAGCTTAAGGGAGATCTTATCTATAGCCAAGGTTGAAGGAGATCTTATCTCTTATTGATGTTGACGCTTGAAGAAGATTTTATCTCCAGTCGAGGTTGAAGGAGATCTTATCTCCTATTGAAGTTGACATTGAAGCTCGAAAGAAATCTTATCTCCAATCGAGGTTGAAGGAGATTTTATCTCCTATTGACGTTAAAGCTCGGGGGAGATCTTATATCCAGCGAAGGTAGAAGGAGATCTTATCTCTTATTGAACTTGACGTTAAAGCTCGGAGGAGATCTTATCTCCAACCGAGGTTGAAGAATACCTTATCTCCTATTGACGTCGACGTTGAAGCTTGGAGGAGATCTTATCTCCAGCCGAGATTGAAAGAGATTTTATCTCCTATTGAAGTTGATGTTGAAGCTTAGGAGAGATCTTATCTCCAGTTGAGGTTGAAGGAGATCTTATCTCCTATTGATATTGACGTTGAAGCTCGGAGGAGATCTTATCTCCAGTCGAGATTGAAGGAGATCTTATCTCCTATTGAAGTTGACGTTGAAGCTCGGGGAAGATCGTATCTTTAGTCGAGGTTGAAGGAGATCTTACCTCCTATTTATGTTGAAGCTCGGAGGCGATCTTATCTCCAACTGAGATTGAAGGAGATCTTATCTCCTATTGACGTTGATGTTGAAGCTCGAAGAAGATCTTATCTCCAACTGAGGTTGAAGGACTTCGACTTGCTCTTGTTAGGATGAGGTTCTCCTTCTATTCCTAACATGGCCACTATTGATTGCTTTTTTTCTGTCATCACATAGTTTTTGCACCAAAAAATAATAATATTGAAATGAAGAAGTTTTATTAAAGAAAAATTACTGGTAGTACATCCTGAGATTTTTTAAATTCCAAGATTGTGGGAGCATTGTTTCTCTGAGCTTCTTTAGGTGATAAGTTTTGAGTCAGACGATCTTCTCTATTTCATACTGGCCTTCTCAATTTGGGGCAAGCTTTCCTTGATTTTGAGGCTGAGGGATGGGGGCTTGTCGAAGCACTAAGTCCCCCAGAGATAGTATTGATGATGCTAAGAGACGGTCGATCTTCTTATTGTTTCTTCCTCATTGATGGTTCTAACTGCGGTAGTGCCCTTAACCGATCTACTCTTGCTTCAGATCGACGTCTAAAGAATCGACCCAGCTGGCCTCTCCTGATGAGCTTCTCAATTTCATCTTGGAGTTGAATGCATTCTCAATGTCGTGGCCATGGTCATGATGGTAGAGGCAGTACTTACTTTGATTGTGCTTGTTGGAGGGAGATCATAATTCTTCTGGTCTTGGTAGCTGATTCTTGATTTCCATCAGAACTTGAGTTTTAGGAGCATTAAGCGGGCATAGTTGTGGAACCTTCTAGGGGGAGAACTTCTTCGCACTCTTCTATTGGAGCTTCTTTGATGATGAGCTCGAAAGGGAGTTCAGGCTCACTTGCACTCGAGGGGAGTCCATGAGCATGGTCGAACTTCATTCGGCCCTTCATCAGCGGTGGGTCTATGTCGCTCTCCTGCGGCTCCCTCATCCTTCAACTTGAAGGCTTCTTTCGCTCGGGCATATCCCTCAGCCCGAGCTAGCAGATCGACAAAGTCCTTGGGATACTTCTTCTCGAGGGACAATAATAAACCATTCTTCTAAAGACTATCTTTGAGTGCGGCCATTGCAATAGACTGGTCCAGATTTTGGACTTTCAATGCAGCAGCATTAAATCGGATGACATAAACATGGATAGATTCTCCCTCCTATTTGATATTCATTAGAAAATTCGAACCTCGATGGAGATGCCAGCTACTAATAAAATGAGCCATAAATTGATGGCTCATCTGATCAAAGAAGAAGATCGTATCCGACTACAACATCGAGTACCAGTTTTTTACCGCTTTCTTTAAGATAGATGGAAAAGCTTGGCATAATATGGCATCTGATGCACCATGGAGCAGCATCGTGGTCCGAAAGGATTTTAGATGATCGATCAGATTAGAGGTTCCATCGTAGCTTTCAAATTGGGGGAGCTTGAAGTTCGGTAGAATGAGCTCTTGCATAATTTGGGGAGAAAAAGGGAGATCGGTGCAGACGTCGTCATGGTGAACTGGGACGACGTGGCGGAGTCCCTCAATCCATCAGTCCATCTTCCATAATTTTTGATTGAGGACGTCATCTCGATCATAGCAAGGATTCTTTTCTCTCTATTTCTTCTTCACAGGGGCGACAGGTATGCTAGCCCAAGTGCTCCTCCTTGGGATCGATTTCTGACATCCCGATGGTGGATTTTCTGGTGGAACCGCTATCAGAAGCTGCCGCATAGCTTACACCATTTTGGTGAGATCCTAAACCCACTGCATCAGTAGGTTAAACTATTCCGGGTCTACCACGACCATCGATGGAAGAAGTTGAAGCACCGATGATGAAGTAGGGATAGATGGATCTAGCCTAGATCTAGTGGTAGAAGTGGTAGATCTCCGAATAGTCATCCTCTTTGAAGGCATTTCTCGAGATTGAGGGAGAGGATGGAGATGAACCTTGAAGAAGAAGATCCATAGGATCGATTGAGCACTCTTTTAAGAATAAGGGTACCTCAAAAATAGAGGAAACTCCTTCTAGTGCCAATTCTATTGGTGTAGAATCTGATCGACGTCAGATCGAGCTGAAGTTGAGGAAGAAGAGGTCGTCGTAGGTGACTTGCAAAATAAAGTTTCATCCGGAGTCGATGGTGGTGGCTCCGATAGGATCCTCCGATGATCAAGTCAGCTTTTCTGACCAACAGGAATGGAGTGCTCAGGAAAGGATTCAGCAAAATTTTGGAAAGGAGAAGAAAGCTTAGAGAAAATGTATCTGGAGGGTCCCTTTTATAGATGGAGCTCGAAGTAGATTGATAGTGACAGACGTAGCCATCCGGTAGTTGACCACTTAGGGCCGCATGAGAGAGATGCCGCCTGCAGCAGACTAATAGTGATAGTAGTAGTCGTCCGATAGCTGATCGCTCAAAGCCGCGTGAGTGGGGCGCCACCTGTAGTAGACTGATAGTGACAGCCATAGCCGTCCGGTACTGAGTTGGTCGGGGTCATGTGGAGGGGTGAGGAGCTTTGACGTATATCAATTTTAGAGGAGTTCGAACTTCTAAAGAAAATACGGCTAGAGGAGATCATTCGAAAGGAATGCTACTTGAAATCTGAAAGTGATCCGTTGGAGGAATCTGGATGGAGTTCGACTGATGTAGAAGTCCAGAAGGAGTTTGACTGGTGGAGAAGTTCGACTGAAGGAGAAGTTTGAAAGGAGTTCAGTTCTTGGAGGAATTCGACTGAAGGAGAAGTTCAAAAGAAGTTGGGCTCCTAGAGGAATCTGACTGAAGGAGAAGTCTTGGAAGGAGTTCAGCTCCTGAAGAAATTCGATTGAAGGAGAAGTCCTGGAAGGAGTTCGGCTTTTGGAGGAATCTGATTGAAGGAGAAGTTTGGAAGAAGTTGGGCTCTTGAAGAAATCTGACTGAGGAAGAAGTCTGGAGGGAATTGGGCTCTTGGAGGAATCCGACTGAAGAAGAAGTTCGGAGGGAGTTCGGCTCCTGAAGGAACCCAACTAAGAAAGAAGTCCGAAGGGAGTAGGGCTCCTGGAGAAATCTGATTGAAGTAGAGGTTCGAAAGAAGTTTAGCTTCTGGAGGAATCCATTTGAAGAAGAAGTTCGGGGGAAGTTTGGCTCCTGAAGAAATCTGACTGAAGGAGAAGTTCGGAAGGAGTTCGACTCCTAGAGGAATCCAATTGAAGGAGAAGTCTGGAAGGAATCCAATTGAAGGAGAAGTCTGGAAGGAGTCCGACTGATGGAGAAGTCCGACTGGCGGAGAAGTCCGACCAAAGGAGAAGTCTAGGAGGAGTTCGGCCACTAGAGGAGTTCGGCTGGGGTTCGATTATTGGAGGGAGTCTGGAGGGTTCGACCGTTGGAGAAGTTTGATTGCTATAGAAGTTCGGTCGAGGTTTGACTATTGGAGGAAGAATTTTCAATCAAAGCTCTTCCGTAATTACCAGTCGTATTAGGCTAAGCATCAGACTGAACTTCAACGGGAGCGGGGTTTATCCCCAATAGGTTCCAAAAGAAATCATGTGCTCTAACCTCAATGGATTCAAGATGGCTTGGGTACCAAAATCTAGAAAGTGATTTTTGTAGGTACACCAAGGATCCAATGAAATAAAAAAAATTCTATGGATGGATGCCTTGGGAATAAAATTGGATGGATGATGATGTTTGGTAAAATCTTAACTTTTTCCATATCATGCCATCATTATTTGCTAAATATATTTTAATTATTAATTAGTATAATTATTGAGCATGTTTGATTGATTTTGATGATTTTATCTTTGCTTAAAATGATCATACTCTATGAATTGAAAGTTTGATGTATTAACTTTAATGATTTGTTAATATGTATGCATATGATAACTCCTTTCATATTTTGATAAGTATGACTGAATTTGATGCGTGCAATAATTTGAATGTTTTGATTTTAAAGATTAATATGCTCTCCTCTATATATCATGCTATGGATGAAATGGGTTATTTTAAAATTCAGTATGATATTTTAAGCCTCTCCAAATTAATTTTATAATTGTTGAACTTAAATAAAAAAAAAATTATATGACCTAAGTACTTGAAAATAAAACATTCAATTAATATAAGATCAAGTACTTGAAGTGTTAATTTAAATTATATCTTAGGTTAACCCCTAAGAATTTCAAAACTTTCTAGTTGAATTGAACTCATGGAGCCTTCATCTAGTTTTTTCTTGATTTGATCTTATCCTATTTGATTATCGAAACCCCCAAATTAATTAATTTTTGATTTTCCAAATTGATTCGAATATCTTTCTTGATTATTGATTTGATTGCCTTTTCTTATCTTAAAAGAGATTTTTTTTTGAATATTCATACTTTATTCTGATTGAATGATTTTAAAAATTGAATTTGAGAAATGATCTTCTTAAATCTTTTGAAGTTGATATCAAGCAAGATGTATCAAAGAAGTTGTCACTAATCTTTAAAGCTAAACTTTTAAAGAGGACTTCAGTTAAAAGTAATTGGTATCAAACAGATTGCTATTTGCTATGTATTTGATTGACTTATCTTTCAACAAAAAGAGAAGAATATCTTTATTTCAAACCTGATTTTGCATAGCTACATTTATAAATTCAAAAATACATACCTTTTCTGAACCTAAAATTGCTTGATATTTTTTAAGAAAAGAAAGAGATGATATTTTGAAGAATAACTTAAAATCTCTTTATAGTGTATCTTGACTAATTTGCTAATATCAATTCAAATTGATTTATCTGAATTAATTTATCTTTATTATTTTAGTTTAATTGGTATTAAGAAGTTTCTTTCTAAAAAAGTTTTCACTCTTAGTATCATTGGTATCATTCTTGCTTTGCATTTTATTGTATTATTTTTTGGCAAAAGAAATGGATGATGTCTCAAGTCTATTTTACATTGATATACTCTTGATATGATATCTTTTGAGACAAATTCAAAGAATCTCATTCATTTTTTCTAAACTTAATTGAGTAAATATTTTGTTTGATTAATGCTTATTTCATTTAATTGATGCTTATACTTTTAAATTTTATTTAATTTTAAAATGATATTATTTGCTAAAGTAAGAAAAAAAATTATTAAAAAAATGATCAATCATTTGAAAAGAACTTTGAAATTGAAAATATCTTTCAAATTTAGAAAATCTAAATTTAGTAGTTAAATTCATATTAAATGTGCTTAATTTGAAATAAAGAGGGAGAGAAAGTTGAAAAGTAAATTAATCTAACTATAAATATGAAAAATAGGAGGAGAGATATTTTTTAATTTAATTTGATTAAAAATTTTAGTTAATTTGAGTCAAGAAAAATTAAATATGAATTTAAATTCTCAATAAAGTTTTTTATGATCTTCTTAAATTAAGCTTTCAGGTATTTATTCAATTTGATATGCATGCTTTTATTTATCAAATCATTTTTGATAACTTTTTGGAGTGAAAAAAAAGTTTGAAATATATTCTTACTCTAAATAGATTGATTTTGATACATTTTTATAATTTTGAAGCTCATTAATAAATATGATACTGAACTTTTCATGTGCTAACCTTTAAACTTGATTTGCATAATCATTTTTGGCAAATGATTGAAGCTAAATTAAATTTTCTACATATTTTTTTTTAAAAATAAATTTTTAATCTTAATTTTGAAACTCATTTAAAAATTCAAATTTAATCATAAATTTTTGATGTCTATTGCAAAATCTTTATGAATTATTTATTTTGAAATAATTTTTACTCAAAGTAATGAATTTGAAAATATGATGATTTTTTATTTTGATACTATTTATTTTTTTTTGCTCGATACATCTTTGATACATATTTTTTTAAGCTTAATTGACTAAAATTTCTTAAGAAAAAAAAGATTGAATATTAAAGTATACATTATGCTTAGTTTCTTGATCAAATCTTTTGAAAAATTCTATTTCTCTTAAAGCTTAAAATAATATATTTAAAAATTTGATTAAAAGATCATAATTTATTTAAAAAGAAAGAGAGTCTATAATATTTGAATTTAAGCTAAATTTTGAAAAGAAAGAAATATTCATTCAAAAGAAAAGATGATTTCTTTGATTTGACTTTATGAATTTGATACATCTCTCAATTTAATGTCTTGATGTTGATTTTGATGATTTTTTTCTATTCTTTTCTATAAGCTTGTTGATGTTGTCAAAAAGAGGGAGAGGTATATTGAGTATATGCTTAAAGAATTAATATTTAAGAAATTTAATATATTTCATGCTTGGAACCTTAATACTCATTGATTGGATTGAAATATTATTTTGATATGAGTATATAAATTATATAAAACATTAATTGGAGCTTTCATAAAGTGTGTGTGCATTTATGTTTATGTATATGTGCATTTATGTTTATGTATATTATTACTTCATGACTTACACTAGCTAATTTATTGAAATAAATTAAATTATATTTTTATGCATATACTCAAAGTTTTGTCATCATCAAAAAGGAAGAGATTGTTGACCCTAGTTTGATTTTGATGATAATAAAAGTATTTGAGTATAAATTATTAAAATACTAATGTTGTTTGTGAGGATGTGTAGTTGTAAATTTCAAGAGCTCACAAACTTTAGATATTTCCACTCATCCAAATGAGGATTCATCACTTAAGATTTTAGAAAAGAAATTCTAGAATGGATACATTTTTTAAGAGGTCAAAATGAAGATTAAATTAAGATAAAAAGAACAAGTCTAGCCTACAAAAAAATTTGGAGAAGAAAGGATCAAAAATGATCTTTGGCATGCATGGCTTGCAAACTGGGCCAACCCAGTCTGAGACTGAGCCGACCTAGTCTCAGTGGAAGGAAAGATAGAAAGTGTAGAAAGTCAGTTTTTTAAGAATCAGGGGACTGAGCCGATCCAGCTATAAATTGAGCCGACCCAGTTAGGACTGAGCCGATCCAGTAAAAAATTGAGCCGATCCAGTGATCGTAACGGCTAGTTTTCTGCAGCTTTTTTAAACGGTCATTTTTCCATTCCAACGGCTATTTCAAATCTTCCAATGGCTAGAACTGATCCTTAAGCTATCACAAAGAGTATAAAAGACTAGAGAAATATTTAGAAAGAGAGAAGAAGTGATTTAAAAGAAAAAATTATTAGATTGAGTGAGGATTATTGAATACCAATTGGAAAGAGAGAGAAAAGAGAAATTAGTGTAAGAATTGAGAGCTTTTAAAGAGAAATCATCTCCAACTTTATCCTCATCCTCTCAAGCATTTTTCAAGAGAAATTGAAGCATCATTTGAGTAATTCAACAATAACTTCTTCAAGCTTCAAAGAGTTCTAACTTTTATTTTCTATTTTATTATGAATTTTTATACTTGTATTTTTATTTCTTTATAAGTTTCTTTGGAGGAAAGAAAACTTGGGGTGTAGGCAAGTCCAAGTCGGTAATTGGATGGTGTAAAGATTGTGGTTGATGCTCCTAAGTTAAAACTAATTTAATTGATAGTGAATCCAAAATACAATTGGTGTAGGATTGTGGTTGGTGAGCCCGACAAAATCAACTGGGTTTGTTTGTGATCCCGGGTTGAAACAAACGCACTGTAATCGAAGATTATAGTAAAATTTTTAAAGAGAGCTTGGGGAGTGGACGTAGGTGCGGGGTTACACCGAACCACTATAAAATCATTGTGTATTTGATTGTGCCTTTACTTTTCTTACTTTACTAATTTGCATAATCTAGTTGCTTTTTGATTTTGCTGCTACACTTAGCTTGCTCACCACAAATACTCAAGTTTTCTCAATTAGAAGCACATATTTGATTTAGAATTGGAGTTTAAAATGGCCAAATTTTTTAGAAACCCAATTCACCCCCTCTCTTGGTAGCCATTCTTGGGCAATAGATATGGCATGGTAAGAAACTAAGTCTGAGTCATCTCAAAATTTGGGATTGTCAGACCCATGTCAGGAGATAACAGACGAACAAATTAGAGTCTAGATCCTTTAGAGCTCGATTCATAGGATATCCTAAAGAGTCATTAGGATATTATTTCTACATTCCAGAAGATCCACAATGTGATTGTGAGTCGACACGCCATCTTTCTTGAAAAATAGTTTATTCAAGATAGCGGCATTGGAAAGATAGATTAAGCTCGAGGAGAAAGTCTCACAAGAGCAACGAGCTAAGGACCAATCCTATGGAACCAAATCAGGTTGAGCCAATAAGTCCAATCACTACCTCCTCCACCTCGTAGATCGAAAAGATTTTTCCATCCTCCTGAAAGGTACTTAGGTACTTATTTCAGAGGAAAGTAGAGAAAATATTCCTTACAAAAAATGGTGTTCATGGTGATGATCCCAAAATCCTATGAATGAGGCGATATCAGATATCGACTCCGAGAAATGGTTAGAGGCAATGAAGTCAGAAATTGACTCGATGCACTCAAACCAAGTCTGGACCTTGGTAGATCCACCAGAAGGTATAGTATCCTATTGGGTGTAAATGGATCTTCAAGAGAAAGATTGGTGCAGATGGAAATGTAGGAGACATTCAAAGCTAGGCTCAGTAGGCAAAAGGATTATAGTCAGCATAAAGGCATTGACTATCAGGATACCTTTTTGCCAGTAGCTATGCTAAAATCCATCCGCACATTGCTTGCTATTGCAGCCTATTTCGATTATGAAATATGGCATAATGGACATGAAAATGACATTCTTAAATGGATATCTTGAGAAAGATATCTATATGGAACAGCCGCTAGGTTTCACATCCAGTGATACTGATCACAAGGTATGCAAGCTGCAAAGGTCCATATATGGACTTAAGCAAGCATCTCGGAGCTGGAATACTCATTTTAATGATGTGATCAAATCATTTGATTTCATCAAAAATGAGGAGGAAATCCATGTGTTTTTAAAAAGATCAGTGGGAGCACTGTTGTCTTTCCTTGTACTATACGTGGATGACATCCTCCTTATTGGGAATGATATTCCCATGTTGACTACAGTCAAAATGTAGGTTGTCAAAGGAATTCTCCATGAAAGATCCTAGGTGAAGCATCCTTTATTCTAGAAATTAAGGTCTATAGGGATAGACCGAATAGGATGCTAGGACTTTCACAGAAGATGTACATAGAGGAAAGTACTAAAGAGGTTTAGCATGGAAAACTCCAAGAGGGGTTTAATATCCTTCAGACATGGCATTCATCTCTTCCAAGAAGATGTGTTCCCAACACACCTGAGGAGATTGAATGCATGAGCAAGATCCCTTATGCTTCAGCAATAGGGAGCCTCATGTATGCCATGCTATGTACACGACCTGATATAGCCCATGCTGTGAGTGTCACGAAGCAGATATCAGTCGAATCCAGGTGAAGAACACTGGACTTCTGTGAAATGTATCCTTAAGTACTTGAGAAGAACTAAGGATATGTTGTTGGTCTTTGGTAATGGAGAACTCCAAGTCCAGGGTATACACAACTCAGATTTTATGTTCGATATAGATGATCGAAAGTCGACATCTGAAAGTCTATTTGTGTGCAATGGTGGTGCTGTCAGCTGAAAGAGTTTCCAAGCAGAACTATGATAGCAGATTTTACCATGGAAGCAGAATACATCGCTGCATCAGAGGCTGCAAAGGAAGGCATTCTGGTACAAGAAAGTTTGCCGCAAAGCTTGGAGTGATGCCATCAGATGCCATTCCTCTATACTGCGATAACAATGGTATCCATAGCCCTTGCTAAGGAGCCGAGGTCTCACCAAAATCCAAGCACATCGAGCGGCAATACCACCTGCATGATTACCTCAAAAAAAGATACGTCGAGGTCAAGAGAGTCGACACTATAGATAATGCAGGCTGACCCACTGATAAAGCCATTGAGCTAGCAGAAGATCGAAGCCCATCTTGAGAAGATGGGACTTAGATTTGTAGCCAATTGGCTTTAGGTCAAGTGGGAGTTTGTTAGATGTGTGTCCTAAAAGTTAGATTGGCTAAACACTTATAATACACTTCTAAGGATAATTTTATAATTTTGACTATAAATTAATAAAAAGATTATTTTCTATCATAGTATGTATTTAAAGTATCTGTGATACATCCTTTGAGTTAATGGTATCGATAATTCATATTTTTAAGCAGTTAAAAATTTAAGATATGAATTTTCATAATTAACTAATAAACTGCTTTCGACCGTAGGATCATCATGAGGATGATGATCGATCCAGAAGGTTAGTGTATGATTGCTTTCTTAGGATAGATGTATCTATGTCTTGAGTCTATGGTGTAGAGATACTAAAGTGAGAGTATAGATACTCATTAGAGAATGAGGGCACTGAGCATGACCACCTCGAGTAGTCATAAGAAAGTCTATCTTCTTGTCGATGATTGGCTTGATGCTACAGTGGTGTGTCTGATTCTTTAACCTGAGGTGCATCGGCAGTTCACCTTGAGGGTGTTATAGTTTGACTACACCATAACTCGATTTTCTAGCCATTCAAAATTTTGAGGTGTATGTTGGCTATAGCATGTTCATTGTAGGAATTGGATTGCACCAATAGGAGATCTATCTACCTCGATAGATAGAGGAGTAGCCTTATGATAATCATGAGATTGAGTCTTTAAGCCCATAGCCATGGCAGAGTGAAGATGATAGAAAGAGTTTCTATTAGAATTTTCATATTAGACTCGAATCAAATGATTAATTCATATGACGGATGTTGGGTTTGACAAGTTTACCTTAACCCTAATCCAGTCGAAGCTCAAGATAGATGAACCCAATCACACAGATAACTGCACTGAGAGGTTCACTTTCAGTTCTGATGGATTGCCATCATATACTGCTAGGTGTTATTGATGGATTTTGAAAGCAATTAGAATGATTTTGATGATCGATCATTCTAATTGTATGAATCAGAAAAGTTCTGATCCATCGAAAGGTATTTCGATGATGTCGATGATAAAGATTGCGACATGTCTCATTACCATATAGAATGAAATCTAACTAGATCATATAAATAAGAATTTGGATCTGAATGTCATCAATTGAGTTAACTCAGTTTGATTGATTTGGATTAGATCTAATCAGATTTAAGGTAATCATGCTAGCACACGATTGAGCCTGACTTTCTCCTTCTATAATCTTTCTGATTCATCATAACTGAGTCAAATTTGATTTGACTCATTCTTATATTTTGAATGGATTTATTTTCATCTGACTGGAATAAGTCCAGGTCTGATTAATTAAACAAATTAAATCCATTCATAATGCAAATGGACTAGGGTTAAAAGTTGACATGTTTGAGAGAATTGAGGGTTATCTGATCAAATACTTCTAGAAAATTCTCTAAAAATTTTTTTGATCTAATTTTTGGATATGTGATAGGGTACGAGTCATACATTGGGTGTACCAAATTTTATGATTTTTGGAGGTGTCTAGACTAAGTTTTAATAGAGTTTGATTTGGATTAAACTCTTGAGGAAGAGTCCTAGGCGCAATGGACTCTTCCTTATCTACTCATGTCGCCACCTTTCAGATTGATTTTTGGCATTAAAATCAAATGGGATCTGGAGATTTTCATGGAGATCAAGTCCAGGAGTCCCAATGGTCGAATAAGTGAGGATTTTGGTCAAAGAGGAACTCTAACTTGGCGTTATGCTTTTGTATAAGAACCCTTATGCCAAGGCCCTTCATGGAAAAAAATAATTTTTCATACCCAAAGGCTATCGCCCCTTCCATCTTCCATGCCCTCTCTGATCCTCTCTCTCCCCTTCTTCTAAGTGTCAAAGGTTGGAAATAAATCTGAGAAGAAGATCCAATCAAATTTGTGAAGAGTTCAGCATCTACGCGACGGTGTTCGTGAGATGGACACGCTGCTTTTAGAAATTCTTTTGAAGGACTTCCAGATCAGATTTAGATCTGATTTTTAGAAGAAAGATTCGCGAGGAGAAGATGTCTAGATCCTACTCGAGTGGATACCGATAAAGGTCAGGCGCGTGCATGGCTCCTTCCAGAATCTCAGGACAGATCATGATCATCACAGGATAATTTGATTATCCAAAATATAAGATATGAAATTAATTAGACTTAATTTTATTTTTAATCTTAATATCAGATCTTAAAGGATCAGATCCGAGATATTTCAGATTTGATTAGGATCTTAGAAGAAAAATTCTGGAAAACATGATTTTCTTTCATCAAGGCCATGAGGGGTACCAGAAAACTTTACTTCAAATTGCAAGAGATTTTTATTGGTCAGGTATGAAAGCTCAAGTCAAGGAATTCATACAATTATAGGAATTGGTTCTATAACCAACATGGGACTCAATGGAGCCATTTTACAAATACTCTCTCATGAATTTATTGGTGCTGCACTTTTTTTCTTGGCGGGAACGAGTTGTGATAGAATAGTCTTGTTTATCTTGTTGAAATGGGAGGGATATCCATCGAGCATGTCGAATCTGTCAAAGGCACAACCGAGACTCTTCAACCAGCGGGTCTCCTTCAGCCACTTCCTGTTCCTACTCAAATATGGGCTGACATTTTCTTGGATTTCATTGAAGGATTGCCGACATCTAGAGGCAAAAATGTGCTGCCCCTGGTGGTAGACCGCTTCTCCACTTTCTTTCTCTATCACATCCGTACACTACTGTAAGTGTGGCTAGAGCATTCCTTGATCACATCTTTAAGTTGCATGGCTTACTTGAAATTATGGTTAGTGATCGTGATGTTACTTTCACAAGTTCCTTTTGGACTGAACTATTTCGTTTGAGTGGAACAAAATTATCTTTTAGCTCAGCATATCATCCACAATGGCCAAACGGAAGCGGTTAACAGAACAGTAGAGATGTATCTTCGTTGCTTTACTAGTAAACAGCCCACCAAATGGATGGACTGGTTATCATGAGCTGAGTATTGCTACAGTACCAGCTACCATTCTTCTTTGCATACCACTCCCTTTGAGGTGGTTTATGGTCGCCCCCCACCCCGTTTGCTTTCTTACACTCCTGGAAGTTCAGTTATTCGCGCGGTCGACCAAGCTCTTCAATCTCGAGATCAAGTTTTGGCTTCCATTCGCCAAAATTTGCTAAAGGCTCAATAAAAAATGAAGGACACTTTTGACAAGCATCATCGTGCGGTCGAATTTCAAGTTGGTGATTAGGTTCTGCTTCGTCTTCAACCATATAGGCAATTATCCATGGCCAACCGACGTCACCAAAAGCTCTTGGCAAGGTTATATGGGCCTTTTACAATTTTACAACGCATTGGACAAATGGCATATAAATTAGAATTGCCTTCGGACTCTCGTCTGCATCCAGTTTTTCATATTTCCAATCTTAAGTCATATCATGAGGGTCAGGATTCAGGTATACCTCTGCTGCCTCCGTGTCAACCAGAGTCTGTGGCTCGCCTGCCTTTGGCAATTCTGGACAGTCGAAGTCGTGCAGGTCAGCAAGAGGTTTTGGTCCATTCGCAAAATTCGTCCCCCGCAGATGCTTCTTAGGAATCTGTTACTTCCCTACAAGAGCAATTTCCTGATTTTGCACTCGAGGACAAGCGCATTATGGAGGGAGGGAGTAATAATGTTAGCAGGCCCTGGAAGATCTACAAGAGGTTCACTCATGGGCAGAAGAAGAGGATGCAAGGAGACCAAGTCCAAGCCAATACTGATAGTTGATATTGTGGTGCTGCCATGTTCGTACTGCTTCCAAGTTATTAGTTCATGATGTAAATAGTGGATTTCAGTTATTACTTAGTGAATTTTAGTTGTTATTTTCTATTGGTGCAGAATTTGGTTGATGTCGGATCGAGTCAGAGTCGAGGAAGATGAGATCGCCGTCGATGACCTGCAAAATAAAGTTCCATCCAAAGTTGGTGGTAGTGGCTCCGACAGGATCCTCCGACGATCAAGTCAGTTTTTCTGACCAACAGAAATGAAGTGCTCGGACAAGAATTCGGCAGAGTTTCGGAAAGAAGAAGAGAGCTTAGAGAAAACGTATCTGGAGGATCCCTTTTATAGATGGAGCTTGTAGCAGATTAATAGTGACGGCCATAACCGTCTGGTAGTGGGCCGCTTAGGGCCATGTGGAGTTTGTTACGAAGGAGGTGTCTGTTGCCGTGATGTGGCCGTTCATTGAGATTTAATAGTCGAAGTTCGGAGGAAACAAGCGTTGGTTAGTGAAGAGCTTTGACATACATCAATTTCAGAGGAGTTCGGACTCCTATAGGAAATTTTGACTAAAGAAGAAATCCGAAAGGAGTTCGGCTCCTAGAGAAACTTGACTGAAGGAGAAGTCCGACTGAAGGAGAGGTCCGAAAGGAGTTTGGCTTTCGTAGGAATCTGACTGAAGGAGAGGTCTGGAAGGAGTTCGGCTCCTTTCGACATCTGACTGAAGGAGAGGTCCAAAAGGAGTTCGGCTCTTGGAGGAATCCGACTGAAGGAGAGGTCCGGAAGGAGTTCGGTTCCTAGAGGAACTTGACTAAAGAAAAAATTTGAAAGAAGTTTGGCTCTTGTAGGAATCCGATTGAAGGAGAGGTCCGGAAGGAGTTCGGCTTCTGGAGGACTTGACTGAAGGAGAAGTCTGGAAGGAGTTTGGCTCCTGGAGGCATCCAACAGAAGGAGAGGTCCGAAAAAGTTCGGCTCCTCTAGGCATCCGACTGAAGGAAATGTCTGGAAGGAGTTTGGCTCTTGGAAGAGTCCGACTGAAGGAGAAATTTAGTTCCTGGAGGCATCTGTCTGAAGGAGAGATCCGAAAAGAGTTCGGCCGCTGGAGGGGCCCGACTGATAAAAAAGTCTGGGAGGAGTTCGGCTGAAATTCGAAAAGAGTTTGGCTGGGGTTCGACCGTTGGAGGAGTTGAACTCATTTAGTAGCCGAACTCCTCCGACGGACGAATCCAACCGAACTCCTCCAACGGCCGAACCCCAGTCGAACTTCTTTCGGACTTTAGCCGAACTCCTTCCAGACTTCTTCATCAGTCGGATCCCTCCATTGGTCGAACTCTTTCCGAATCTCTCCTTTAGACGGATGCCTCTAGAAGCTGAACTCCTTCCGGACTTCTCTCTCAATCGGACTTCTCCAAGAGCCGAACTCCTTCCAGATCTCTCCTTCAGTCGGATGTCTAGAGGAGCCAAACACCTTCCGAACCTCTCTTTCTGTCGGATGCCTCTAGGAGCCGAACTCTTTCCGGACTTCTCCTTTAGTCAAGTTTCTCCAGGAGCCGAACTCCTTTCGGACCTCTCCTTCAGTCGGATTCCATATAGGAGCCAAACTTCTTCTGGATTTTCTTCTTCAGTCAAGTTTCTCTAGGAGTCGAACTTCTTCCAGAACTCTCCTTCAGTCGGATGTCGAAAGGAGCCGAACTCCTTTCAAACCTCTCCTTCAATCGGATTCCTACAGGAGTCGAACTCCTTCCGGACATTTCCTTCAGTCGGACTTCTCCTTCAGTCAAGTTTCTCCAGGAGCCGAACTTCTTCTGAATTTCTCCTTCAGTCAAAATTTCTTTTAGGAGTCCGAACTCTTCTGGATTTGATGTATGTCAAAGCTCTTCACCAACCAACGTTTGCTTCCTCCGAACTTTGACTATTAAATCTCAACGAACGGCCACATCATGACAACAGACACCTCTCTTCGTAACAAACTCCACATGGCCTCGAGCGGCCCACTACCGGACGATTACGGTCGTTACTATCAATCTGCTACAGGTTCCATCTATAAAAAGAACCCTCCAAATACGTTTTCTCTAAGCTCTCTTTTCTTTTATGAAACTCTGCTGAATTCTTGCCTGAACACTCCATTTCTGTTGGCCAGAAGAGCTGACGTCGGAGGGTCCTATCGGAGTCACCATCACCGACTCCGGACGAAATTTTATTTTGCAGGTCATCAGTGGCGACCTGATCTTCTTCGACTCCAGCTCAATCAAGCGTTAACCAAGTTCTGCACCAACATTTTCTTTAAACTTCCTTTCTTCCTCCATATTTGTTTATAGTTCCTTGTTTGTAGGAGATGGTTATTTCTTCGTTTCTATTTAAGTGCAGCAAGTTAATAAACGAAAGAGGAGAAAATTCACAAAAGTTTTTGAGTACTTAAGAGATTTTCAGGTTCTCTCTAACGAGCTTGTTCCATCATAATCATAGGTCGCGAAAAGAAATCCTCATTCCAGCCTTCACTCACTTGTCCCCAATCTCCAGTCCGTGGACCCATGACACGATCCATCTCGAGGGACCTTAACAGATGGCGCGGTAAAATTTATGCCAAAAAATACTTTGGATTGATTTTGCAAAACCAACCTCGGTAGATAGACGACTTCGACATCAGATTCTCTCCGAGGACTTTCATTTCAACACCAATTCAGAAAGTTATCAAGTAAACAAAACACATCATAATTTGAAGAAGAATTTCATCGTTACCTGAAAAGTTTAGATACAAAGATCAAAGGCAAACAAAAAGCACAAGTGCTTTTAAATATCTTCGGATGGGGCTTGATCATTGTGCTCGGCCATAGCCTTAGCTTCGGCTTCGATGGTTGGCTCGGCAGCAAAAGGCTCGATGGTGGTCAGCTTAGGGGTGGATTCAGTAGCAGGCTCAATCGGAGCCTTAGTGTCGAAGATGGGTTGGGTAGTCTGATCCTCTTCCATGGCCTCGTCCTCAAAAACATGATGATTTAGCCGGCTGACGTTGATCTTGGGAAACGACCGGATAGCTCGAGCCTTTCCGGCATCAAACTCATCCCCGTACGTGACCATGGACCCTTCTACAATCTCGGCCTCGAAGTCCGACAAGGCTCTAAACTTGTCGATGGCCTTCATCTTGGCTTCAGCTGTCGGTTTCATCTTTTCGACCTCTGCCTGAGCCTCAACCAATTTTATTTTCTCCTCAGCAGCCTTGATCATCGCCTCTCTGAGCTCCAAGGCCCTTGATTTTCTATTGCCATATCTCGGCAACACCATGCTCCACCACCAAGGAACCCTCAAGTTGCCCAATCCTCTCTTGCGCTGCCAGAAGATCGGACTTCGCTCGAGATGCTTCTTCCTTGGCTTTTCCCTTGGCCTCCTCTGCAGCCTTCTTCTGGGCCTCAGCGGCTTGAGGATCTCCTTCAAGCTTTCGTCTAACTTGGTTCAAGCCGACAAGTCCCCTGCAGAGGATGGTGATATCATGGACCAACTGCAAAAAGAGTCAAGTCAGAAACCTCTGAAATAAAAAGAGCAAACTCAAAATGGCTTAGGAATTTACCCCAAGGAGACCATCATATGAGGCGGTCAGAACCTTGAGGGGGCGGGATTTCTTCTCCGCCCAATCTGAGGGCAACAATAGCATCTTCATCAGCTCTTGGGTGAGCTAATGGTTGTGAAGGGCTGAATTATCCCTCCGTACCCTCCTTGCTAGGGTAATGAAATCCTCCTTGGTCGCAGAAGAGCCTGCTCTAAGCCGAACTAATGGACTTGGTATGACCAGGGAGAGAGGAAGTGATCCCAACCTTGTCAGAGATGGAATTTGCCAAAGAGGAGATGGAGTCAGAGCTCCGACCGACTCTGAAATACTTGGGAGAGCTACCCTCAGCAGAAGTGCAACGATGACCCCAGGAACATTGTCGATCTGGATGGGGTCGACGCTCGAGATGCCCGTCGACTGAATAGAAGTTGGTGGAGTCGAAAGAGCTAACAAAGACGGAGGAGTCAGAGTTGATGTCATCGGCTTGGATTTCTTGCTCACCGAAGATTCTTTCCTGGACGCACCCGACCTCTTCTTCTGCAAGGCCGATCTGATAGACTGCAGTATAGGCCTCATCACTATAAGGCCGAAGACAAGAGATTAATACAAGAATCAGACACGACTACATAATCTACATAGTAAAGAATAAATTGTACCTCGATAAAGATCAGGCGTCTGCTCAGTCACGAATTCTTTCAATTATGGTGCTTCAATATCAAGCAGTTTATTGCAATAAAGTTAAAAGATCACCCAGATCTAGTTCAAGCCCTAGAGAAAAAAAAAAAAAAAAAAAAAAAAAAAAAAAAAAAAAAAAGCCCTTTTCAACCATGGACCCAAGAAGAAAGCCCTATGATGAATTTACATCCATACCGAGGAGAGAAGTACTACCATCCTTGCTGGTGGAGGTGTTTCTTCAAACTAAACAATACTTCGAAAAGCGATGTTCTCG
The DNA here is from genome assembly GCA_006176705.1 of Cocos nucifera. Classification (NCBI taxonomy): domain Eukaryota; kingdom Viridiplantae; phylum Streptophyta; class Magnoliopsida; order Arecales; family Arecaceae; genus Cocos; species Cocos nucifera. Next base: position 25,031 of record QRFJ01004643.1, read on the forward strand.
GACGGATACCAAGCCAGTTACAAAGGATAATGAAAATGACGATCATCCGAATCAAGTTCGGAGTAATTTGAGTAGGAAGGACCTGGTAAAAGTCTAAGATATTACTAGCGAATGGGTGGAAAGAAAGACGTATTGCCCAACTAGACAACCCAAGAGGGAAGGACGGGTGAATTGGGTTTTAAAAAATTTAAAGCAATTATGTAAAGAGATTAACTACTTAAGTGCAAAGAAAGTGAGTTATGAGAGCAAAAAAAGGTTAAGGCAAGCACGCATATACAAACAAAGGCTTTTTTAATGGTTCGGTGCACTTGCAGTACTTACATCCACTCTCCAAGTAGCATCCTTAGGAATTTCACTATAATCTCTCAAGATTACAATCGGATAGTTTTTTTTGATTTACTATCCCAAATTCAGTTGATTTTTTCTTAGGTTCACCAATCACAACCTTTATAAGTCTCAATCAAGGTAATCCAACAAATGGAATGTAAAAACCCAAATAATTAGTTTTAGCCTTTGCTCAAATCTAGTATATGAAGAAGAAGAAGCAGAAATTGTACAACACAAGATGCTCCTTAAATGAGCTAAGATGTTGTCAATGTAGTTCGTTGGTTGCCTCCTTACTTGCTGGGAGTTATTGCTTTTGAGGTCGCTTTAATACTTGAGAGAACTTTGATGGAAGAGATTTGCTCATGAAAATCGGGTGTTCTTGCTTTCTCTCTTGTTCTCTTCTTATTTAAAAAGTATTACTTCTTTTCTTTTATATCTGGACCATTTTCATCATGCTTGAAATGATTAAAATCTAGAAAAAGCCTGAATCTGACCATTGGAGGTGAGAACTAGCCGTTGGAGATGAAAAAAAAATTTTGGAACTATCTGTTGAAGGTTGTTGCCATGTTTCGAGACCTCTTGGATTGTCTTGAGATGTCTCGTTCGACTTCAAGTTTTCTCGATTAGATCAGGAAACGTCTCATTCTTAGGTGCCCAAAAATCAGCTTTCCAAAAAAAATTTTCCCCCGAGACCGAGTCCTCTCGATTCTGATGGAGACATCTCACCGTGACTCCGAGACCTCTCAAGAATTCTTTGAGTCATCTCGATCTTAGTATGCAAAAATGATGTTTCTATCTTCTAAGATGGAGATAACTTGAGCTCAACTCGAGTCCTCTCAAAATTATGCCAGAGCTCTATCCACCGTGCCAACTATAGGAGACATCTTGAAATTGCTCCAAGGCTATTTTTGATGGAAATATGTTACAGACCATACTCTTTTGATCCTGATTTGAATTGCATTTGATTTTTTGCTTGTTTTGGTCAAAAAGCTCTTTTTTTTCTGATCTTTGGAATGCTTAAGAAAAAATTATCGATAATCATGTGCTTTAATATTTGGTCATCATCAAAATCACTTAGGAAGTCAATAATTTTTTTTTTTTTATAATGACAAACATTAAGTGCTTCATAAAAAAAATATAAGCAATATATATAGCATGTATATTTAAATACAAGAAGTAATTCTTTAATATAAAATGTTTAATTTTTAAAGTGTTCAAGTTTTCAATATTTTATCAATGTTTCTCCTTAAAGTGTGCTCTTTTGATTAATAAGTATGATTTTACCTGTATGAGAGTTAAGTGAACCTTTCTTGTTACATTTTGCCTAAGTTATTATTTTTTTTAATTCTTAATTAAGATTGTCATCCATTTTCTTCCCCTTTTTGTTAGCATCAAAATCACATTAATGTAAAAGATAATGAAATATTCATTGCAAAAGGAATAGTGCACTGATATAAAATATTCAATTCATTAAAAAGAAAGGATTATATGAGCAAAAGTGTATATTGATTTACAAAAAGAGACATCCAATCAATATACCAATAGTGAGCCAAAATTCAATACATAGATAGGGAAAAAATTAGACCTAATCTTCATCAGAAAGAAATTCTATAATGGGTTCGAAAGCTGAACGAGATCTAGTAGAGAAAAGATGAGGGGCTGGTCGAGGAGAAGGGAAGGGTTGAGAGGTAGAAGAAGTTCAAGATCCAAGATTTTCAAAATGATCTATAATCTACCGAAGAGAGAGGCGATGATCACTTCCGCACTGATATACCGAGTGATAATACTTTCTTTCACTCTCCTGGCAACCTTAGCAGTTTCAATCAATAGAAGCTCCATTTGTGCCGATGACCCATGCTGCTCTTTTCTCAGAATTTTCAATCTCTGAGATAAGCTATTGATTTGTTGACTAAGCATGTCGGTTTATCCTTCAGCAGAAATTATTTGCTCTTCAATGCTTACAAGAATCTGATGTTTCAGTCCAGAGAGCAGTTCAGCCATCTTTGCTGATACCTTCTCCACAACTTGCTCCATAACTCATTCTGCCAATCTGTCTGGATCAAAGTCAAAAGGCAGGATAAGAGGTGTGTGGGGGGATCCAGGGGTAGTGAAAGATGGACCAACAGCTGAAGGAGAAGATGGAGGAGGTGGAGGTCTATGTTCCTAAGGTTTATTTCTAACAGTCACATCTTCATCCGATCTGACCCACTTGTTGGTACAGAATCTGATCGACATCGAATTGAGCTAGAGTTGAGGAAGAAGAGATCACCATCGGTGACCTACAAAATAAAGTTCCATCTAGAGTCGGTGGTGGTGGCTCCAACAGGATCCTACGATGATTAAGTTAGCTCTTCCGACCAACAGAAATGGAGTACTCAAAAAAGAACTCAGCAGAATTTTGAAAAGAAGAAGAGAGCTTAGAGAAAACGTATCTGAAGGATCTCTTTTATAGATGGAGCTCAGAGTAGACTGTTAGTGATAGTTGTAGCCGTCCGATAGCTGACCGTTCGAGGCCGCATAGAATTTATTACATAGAGAGGCGCTGTCTGTAGCAGACTGATAGTGACAGCCGTAGCCATTTGGTAGCTGGCCACTCAGGGCCACATGAAATTTATTATGGAGAGGGGCATCGCTTGCAGCAGACTGATAGTGACAGCCGTAGCCATCCGATACTGAGCCACTCGAGGCCATGTGGAGGGGTGAAGAGCTTTGACGTATGTCAATTCTGAAGGAGTTTGGACTCCTAAAGAAAATACGGCTAGAGAAGATCATCCGAGAGGAATGCTACTTGAAATCTGAAAGTAATCCACTGAAGAAATTTGGATGGAGTTCAACTCTTGAAGGAATTCGATTGAAGAAGAAGTTCGAAGAGAGTTCGACTCTTGAAGGAATTCGATTGAAGAAGAAGTCCGAAAGAAGTTTGGCTCTTGGAATCCGACTGAAGGAGAAGTCCAATAGGAGTTCGGCTCCTAGAGAAATTTGATCGAATAAGAAGTCCGGAACGAGTCTGACTGACGGAGAAGTTTGGAGGAAATTTAGCTCCTAGGAAAATCCAACTAAAGAAGAAGTTCGGTAGGAGTTCGGCTCCTGAAGAAATCTGACTAAAGAAAAAATTCGATAGAAGTTCGGCTTTTGGAGGAATCTGATCGAAGGAGAAGTCAGATTGATGGAGAAGTTTGATCGAAGAAGAAGTCTGGGAGGAGTTCGACCACTGTAGGAGGTCGAAAAAAGTTCGGTCACTAGAGGAGTCCAGAAGGGGTTCGACCGTTGGAGGAGTTCGGCTGGAATTCGATCGTTGGAGGAAGTTCAAGAGGGGTTCGATCGCTGGAGGAGTTCGACTGCTAAAGAAGTTCGGTTGGGATTCGGCTACTAGAGAAAAAATTTTCAATCGAAGCTCTTCCATGATTACCAGGCGTATTAGGCTAAGCATCAGATTGGACTTCGACAGAAGTAAAATTTATCCCCGACAATAGTTCCTCCACTTTCGAGTTCAAAATTTGAAAGAAGAAAGTACAAAAAGATGACTGTCGAAGTTCTTTTTTGGGCTCTACACCCATTGAGGTTGAAGCTCGGGGGAGATTTTATCTCCTATCGAGATTGAAGGAGATCTTATCTCCTGTTGAGGTTGATGTTGAAGCTCGAAAAAGATGTCATCTCTAGCCGAGGTTGAAGGAGATTTTATCTCCTATTGAGATTGATGTTGAAGCTTGGGGGAGATCTTATCTTCAGTCGAGGTTGAAGGAGATCTTATCTCCTGTTGAAAGATTGAAGCTCGAAGAAGATCTTATCTCCAGCCGAGGTTAAAGGAGATCTTATCTCTTGTTAAGATTGAAGTTGAAGCTCGAAAAAGATCTTATCTCCAGCCAAGATTGAAAGGAGATCTTATCTTCTATTGACGTTGGTGTTGAAGCTCGGAGGAGATCTTATCTCCAGCCGAGGTTGAAGGAGATCTTATCTCCTATTGAAGTTGAAGTTGAAGCTCAGAGAAGATCTTATCTCTAGTTGAGATTGAAGAAGATCTTATCTCCTATTGAGGTTGACATTGAAGTTTGGAGGAGATCTTATCTCAAGTCGAGGTTGAAAGGGTTGGAGCTCGGGAGAGATCTTATCTCCAATCGAGATTGAAGGAGATTTTATCTCCTATTGAGGTTGAAGTTGAAGCTCAGAGAAGATCTTATCTCCAGCCAAGATTGAAGAAGATCTTATCTCCTGTTGAAGTTGAAGTTGAAGCTCAAAAGAGATCTTATCTCTAGCAGAGGTTGAAGAAGATCTTATCTTCTATTGAGATTGATGTTGAAGCTCGGGAGAGATCTTAACTCCAGCCAAGGTTGAAGGAGATCTTATCTTCTATTGAGGTTGACGTTGAAGCTCAGGAAAGATCTTATCTCCTATTGAGGTTGAAGAAGATCTTATCTCCTATTGAAGGGTTGGAGCTTGGAAGAGATCTTATCTCTAGCCGAGGTTGAAGGAGATCTTATCTCCTGTTGAGATTGACGTTGAAGCTCGGGGAGATCTTATCTTCAGTTGAGGTTGAAGGAGATTTTTATCTTCTGTTGAAGGATTGGAGCTCGGAAGAGATCTTATCTCCAATCGAGGTTGAAGGAGATCTTATCTTCTGTTGAGATTGAAGTTGACACTCAGGGGAGATCTTATCTCCAACTGAGGTTGAAGGAGATCTTATCTCCTGTTGAAAGGTTGGAGCTCGGGGGAGATCTTATCTCTAGCCAAGGTTGAAAAAGATCTTATCTCCTATTGAGGTTGAAGTTGAAGCTCGGAGATCTTATCTCCAGTTAAGGTTGAGGATCTTATCTCCTGTTGAGGTTGACGTTGAAGCTTGGAGGAAATCTTATCTTCAGTCGAGATTGAAGGAGATCTTATCTCCTGTTGAAGGATTGGAGCTCGGGGGAGATGTTATCTCCAGTCGAGGTTGAAGGAGATATTATCTCCTATTGAGGTTGAAGTTGAAGCTCAGGAGAGATCTTTTCTCCAGCCGAGCTTGAAGGAGATCTTATCTTCTATTGAAGGGTTAGAGCTCGAAGAAGATGTTATCTCTAGCCGAGGTTGAAGGAGATCTTATCTCCTATTGAGATTGAAGCTCGAAGAAGAGTTTCAATCTTGGATTTTCGTGCTTGTTGCTTATTGCGGATGTCGAGCTTGTTGTGGACGTCGGGCCTGTTGTGGATGTTGATCTAGGACCTCTCTTGCAAACTAGAATAAGATTTTGTCTTTTGCATTTGACGTAGTCAAGTTGTCATGGAAAAATACATGTTAGGATTCTCCACCGAGCTTCTTCCTTCTTCACATCTTTGGCCTACGAGGTTCTAACTTTTTCTCATGTTAGGACGAGGTTCTCCTCCCATTTCTAATAGATGGTAGGGGTACATTAGGACCGTTGTCGGGGCCTCTCTTCTTACCTCGTCTAAAATGAATGAGGCCTTCGACTTTGCTCACGTTAGAACGATGTTCTCCTCCTATTCTAAATCGAACTGTAGGAGTATATTAGGGCCGTTGTCAGGGCCTCTCCTCTCACCTTATTTTAAATAATCGGGGTCTTTGACTTGCCCATGTTAGGATGAGGTTCTCCTCTTGCTCCTAACATGGCCACTTTTGATTATTTCTTTTCTATCATTATATAGTTTTTGTATCAAGAAATAATAATATTTAAATAAAAGAGTTTTATTGAAGAAAAATTACTGGCAGTACATTCTGAGACTCTCTGAGTTTCAAGATCGTGAAAGCATTGTTCCTTTGAGCTCCTTTAGATGATAAGTTTCGGATTGGACGACCTCTCTATTTCATATGGGCCTTCCTAATTTGGGATAAATCTCTCCTGGCTTCGAGGCTGAGAGATGGCAGCTCGTCGAAGTACTAAGCCTCCATAGAGATAGTGTTAATGATGCTGGGAGGTGGTGGATCTCCTTGTTGTTCCTTCCTCATTGGTGGTTCTAGCTACGGTAGCACCCTTGGCTGATCTTCTCTTGCTTCAGGTCGACGTCTAAGAAATCGACCCAGCCGGCCTCTCCTGATGAGCTCCTCGATCTCATCTTAGAGTTGAATGCATTCTTCAATATCGTGGCCATGATCATGATGATACAAGCAGTACTTGCTTTGATTGCACTTATTTAGGAGAGATTGTAATTCTTCTGATCTTGGTAGTCGATGCTTAATTTTCATCAAAACTTGAGTTTTAGGAGCATTAAGAGGGGCATAGTTATGAAACCTTCCGAGGGGAGAACTTCTTCGTGCCCTTCTATCGGAACTTCTTTGATGATGAACTCGAGGAGGAGTTCGAACTCGCTTGCACTCGGAGGGAGTCTGCAAATGCGATCGAACTTCATTCGGCTCTCTACCAGTGGTGGGTTTATTGGACTCGTCCGTCTGCTATTTTTCTACGGCTTTCTCATCCTTCAACCTAAAGGCTTCTTTCGCTCGGGCATATCCTTCAGTCCGAGCTAGCAGATTGGCAAAATTTCTGAAGTACTTCTTCTCCAAGGAGAATAATAAATCATTCTTCTGAAGGCCATCCTTGAGTGCCATAATTGCAATAGACTAGTCTAGATTCCAGACCTCTAATGCAGCAATATTAAATCAGGTAACATAAGCTCGGATTGATTCCTCCTTCTTCTACTTGATATTCATCAGAAAATTCAAACCTCGACATGGACGTCAACTGCTGATAAAGTGAGCTACAAACTGATGGCTTATCTGGTCAAAGAAGAAGATCGTACCCAACTTCAATGTTGAGTATCGATTTCTTGCTGCTTCCTTTAAGGTAGATGGAAAAGCTTGGCATAAAATGACGTCTGGTGCGCCATGGAGCAGCATCACGATCCGAAAGGCCTTCAAGTGATCGACCAAATCAAAGGTTCCATCATAGTTTTTAAATTAGAAAAGCTTGAAGTTTGGTGGAATGGGCTCTTGCATAATTCGAGAAGAGAAAGGAGGACCGGTGCAGACATCATCATGGCGAGTTGGGGCGACATGGTGGAGTTTCTCAATCCATCGGTCCATCTTCCATAGTTTCTGATCGAGGACATCGTCTCGATCGCAGATCTTGGAAGGCTTTCAGCTGTAGATGGGGAAGATCTCTTTTGAAGAAGAATCATGATCTAAATAAGGATCCTCTGCTCTCTATTTTTTTTTCTAGGGGTGATGGGTATGCTAGCCCAAGTGCTCTTCCTCGAAATTGATTCCTAATATCTCGATTGTGGATTTTCTGATAGAATCACCATCGGAGGTTGCCGCATGGCCTGCACCATCTTAGTGAGACCCTAAATTCACTGCATCAATAGGTTAAACTGCTCCAAATCTACCATGGTTGTCGATGGAGGAGGAGGTTAAAGCATCGATGTTGGATCAGGAACGGATGGATCTGACTCAGATCTGATGATAGAAGTGGTAGATCTCTAGATAGTCGCCTTCTTTGGAGGAATTTCTTGGGATCGAGGAAGAGGATGAAGATGGACCTTGAAGAAAAAGATCCATAAGGTCAGCTAAGCACTCCTTTAAGAATAAGGATACCTCAGGAACAGAGGGTCCTCTTTCTAGCATCAATCCTATTGATGTAGAATTTGATCGATGTTGGATCGAGCTGGAGTTGAGAAAAAAGAGGTCGTCGTTGGTGATCTGCAAAATAAAGTTCTGCTCGAAGTCGATGGTGGTTGCTCCGATAGGATCCTCCGATGATTAGGTTAGCTCTTCTGATCAATAGAAATGGAGTGCTCAAGAAAGTACTCAACAGAGTTTTGGGAAGGAGAAGAGAGCTTAGAGAAAACGTATATGGAGGGTTCTTTTTATAGATGAAGTCCGGAGCAGACTGATAGTGACAGTCATAGCCATCCGATAGCTGGCTGCTTGGAGCCACGTAGGATTTGTTACGGAGAGGGGCACCGCCTGTAGCAGACTGATAGTGACAGTCATAGCCATCCGGTAACTGACCGCTCGAGGCCGCGTAGGATTTGTTATGGAGAGAGGCACCGTCTGCAGCAGACTGATAGTGACAGTCATAGCCATCCGATACTAAGCCGCTTGAGGCTACGTGGAGGGGTAAAGAGCTTTGACGTATGTCAATTCCAGAGGAGTTCGGACTTCTAAAGAGAATATGGCTAGAGGGGATCATCCGAAAGGAATGCTATTTGAAATTTGAAAGTAATCCACTGGAGGAATCTAGATGGAGTTTGGCTCCTGGAGGAATATGATTGAAGAAGAAGTTTGGAGGAAGTTTGACTCCTGGAGAAATCCTACTAAAGGAGAAGTTCAGAGGGAGTTCAGCTCCTGAAGGAATCCGACTAAAGGAGAAGTCCAGAAGGAGTTCGACTCCTAAAATCTGATGAAAGGAGAAGTCTGATAGGAGTTTGACTCCTGAAGAAATCCGATCGAAGGAGAAGTCTGGGAGGAGTCCAATTGATGGAGAAGTTCGAAGGAAGTTTGGCTCCTGGGGAAATCTGATCGAAGGAGAAGTCCGAAAGAAGTTCGACTCCTGAAGAAATCCGATTGAAGAAGAAGTCCAGCAGGAGTTTGGCTCTTGGAGGAATGCAATTGAAGAAGAAGTCAGGGAGTCCGACTGATAGAGAAGTCTGACCGAAGGAGAAGTTTGGAAGGAGTTCGGCCACTATAGGAGTTCGACCACTGGAGGAGTTCGAGAGGGGTTCGGCCGTGGGAGGAGTTCGGCTGCTTGAAGGAGTTCGGCTGGGGTTCGACCATTGGAGGGAGTCTAGAAGAAGTTCGGCCGCTGGAGGAGTTTGGCTGCTAAAGGAGTTTGATTGAGGTTTGGCTGTTAGAGGAAGAATTTTCAATCGAAGTTCTTCCATGATTACTAGTCGCATTAGGCTAAGCATCAGACTAGACTTCAGTGGGAGCGGGGTTTATCCCCAACACCACCTATCTTCTTTCTTTACAAATTTCATTCTATGTAGTATCCCTTCATTTAGGTAGTCAATATGAGCAAGTCCTTTGAATTCTTCACCTTCTAAATCTATATGAAAGTTCTTGAAAATTAGGGTGAAGATTATTCTATAAGGGAGACATGCCTTGCTTTTGTTTGCAATATCCTTAATTTGTTGAAGCATTAGGAAAGAAAAGTTTATAGGAGTTTCTTTTACTAAATAATACATAACTGCAAGCTCTTTCTTCCCTATCTAGTCATGTCTTCCAACTTTAGAAAAAATTACGTGACTGATTATACTATGTAGTAGCCTTATTTCCACAGTAAGATGGTTTGATACTAATTGTTCTTTTTCATTTACATCATCTCTTTCTAAAATACACTTCAATGCTTCAATTTTTTTAGTTAAATTTAAGTAACAAATTCCAGACCTTGGTACTTCTAACAGATGCCTAATCTTCTTTCATCTAGAGTAATATGAACCCCTTTCACCAAAGATTCGACCCCAGACTCTCCTTCAAACTTGAGATTGTCAAAAAATTCCTTGATAAGGTCCAGGTAGACTTTTACCTTAAACAATAGAGCTTTTCCCAACCTTGTTGCCATAACCATGATCCAATATGGAAGTGTTCTTGATCCAAAAACCCAAAATCCATCTTCTGTCCGGTAGGAATGCTTCTAGTGGCAATGAATAGGCGAGAACAAGATGATTGAGCTACTGAAGAAACTTGGGAGCTATCTCATTGCCTCTTTGCCCTATTTTCAGCTGACGGAGACACGGACGGTCTCTAGGTGGCAGTAGATTTTCTTTTTGGAGCCACTGAAATCTCAGAATCCAATAAAAAAGATAATAGAATAGTGATTTGGGGGATTGGAATGGGTTGGACGGAGTTCGAGAGAGTTAGGAATGAGAGCTCTTGGTGAATGAAAAAGAGAAATAAAATAGAGGGCTTTATAGAATCTCATTAAAAAGGAAGGACCCATGATATTCGAGAAGTCTCGACTTAAAATGAGAAGTCTCGAGTTTAAGGCGAGATGTTTCGGGTTACAACTGCGATGTCTTGATTATAAATCAAGACGTCTTGAGAATAGAAGCAGAATTTCAGAATGGATGAAAGTTTTAAATGGATTTTCTTGATTTTACTAGGTAGGAAAAAGTGTGCTAAGGATGACAAGAGGAGACACAATACTTATTCAATAAATATAAGATAAAAATAAATTTAGAGTGGATCACAAATTTCAAGTTCACCTCTAATCTTTGAAAATCTATCTTCATTTAGAGATTTTATTAAAATATCAGTAAGTTGATTTTCAATTGAGATAAATTCAAGCATAATATTTTTATTTTGAACATGATCTCTAATGAAATGAGGTCTAATTTTAATATGCTTAGTTCTTGAGTGTTGAATAAGATTTTTAGTTAAATTTATGGCACTAGTATTTTCACACCTAATAGGAATATTATTTTATTTAATTCTAAAATCTTTGAGTTATTATTTGATCCAAAGTATTTACGCACAACAACTCTCTGCAGCAATATATTCGACCTCGATCATTGATAATGCTATAGAGTTTTGCTTCTTGCATATCATAAAATTAAGTTCAATCCTAGAAATTGGCAAGTGCCACTAATGCTTTTTTTATCTATTCTACATCCTCCATAATTAGCATCAGAGTATCCTATTAATTCAATAGAGGATTGTTTTGAGTACCATAATCTTAAGTTGTGTATTAACTAGATATCTAAAGATTCTTTTAACAGCTAATAAATGTGATTCTTTAGGATTTGATTAGAATCTAGCACACATGCAAATACTAAATAAGATATTAGGCCTACTTGTAGTTAAATAAAGTAGAGATCCTATCATACCTCTGTAGAGGTTTTCATTTACATTCTTATTATTTTTATCTTTGTCAAGTTTGCATGAGGGACTCATTGGCGTACCGATCTTCTTTCTATTTTTCATACCAAATTTCTTTAGCATCTTCTTGACATACTTGGTTTGGTTTATGAAGATACCTTCCTTTGATTATTTAATTTGAAGCTCTAGAAGGAAGGTCAGCTCCTCCATCAAGCTAATTTCGAATTCACCCTACATTAACTTAGCATAATCTTGGCAAAGATCCTCATTAGTAGCTCTGAATATGATATCATCTACATAAATTTGAACTACAAGAAGGTCACTATTTTTCTTTTTTAAAAATAATATAGTGTCTATATTATCTCTAGTAAATTTATTTTATAATAAAAATTTACTTAGCCTCTCATACCATGCTCTAGATGCTTGTTTAAGTTTATAAAGTACTTTATTTAATTTGTATACATGATTAGGATGTAAATGATTTTCAAAATTAGGGGGTTATTCTATAAATACTTCTTTAGTGATATAACCATTTAATAAGGTACTCTTTACATCCATTTGAAATAATTTAAAGTTCATATAATAGGCAAAAATAAGTAACAATCTTATAGCTTCTAGCCTTGCTATAGGAGCATATGTTTCATTAAAGTCAATCCCTTCTTCTTGATTATATCCCTTTGCAACTAATCTAGCTTTATTTTTTATTACATTTTCATGTTTAATGCTTGTTCCTAAATATCAATTTTGTGCCAATTATGGGATGATCAAAGGGTCTATCTACAAGAGTCCAAAATGTAGGAACCAGATCTAGGATTTCAGGACTAGATCTTGAAACCTTTTCAAGATCAGATAGCAAAAGACTAAAATTAATCAAAATTAATTTTAAATATTAGAGAATATCCTAGATCTAATATCCTATTACATAATTATGGCATGACATTAAATCAAAAATTAAATATATAAAAAAAAAAAAAAATATATTGATCACATCAACATGCATCTACATTATATCTAATGCATGTATGTAAAATAGATCAGATCTATTACCTGTGCAAGTTAGACATTCTAACTTGCTGATCCAGGCTTGAGGATGATATTGTGACACATGCATTCAACCTCTAGAAGTCATCCACACGAGCCCATGAATCACGATCAGAAGTTCTATGTAAGAAATCAGCACAGTATGCTAGTACTATGCTGATCCTTCTTTGACGGTCGATCTGATACTTCTTTCTTCAAAATTTGAACCCTTCTAAAGATGACAAGAAGGAGGAGAGATTATAGATCTAAGAAACTTTTAAATAATCTCAAAAAAGAGGAAGAAAAGAGATGAACAAGATAATCCTAAAAGAAGACTCTCTCTTTTTTCTCTATTCTCTTATCTAGATACCTAGTTTAGCATCTATGAAATCTCCATGCCCCAATACTCTTTCTTTCTAATTTTACACATCCCAAAGGTCTCTCAATAATCTAGAACATGTCTAAAAATCAGCCCAAAATTCATCCTATATAGAGAGATATAGAGGAATCCTTGTTGGGTCAAACTCTTAGACTAGAAAAGATCAAAATAGACAACTAGTTGGGATGCCCAACACTTGGGCACCTCCTCCTAAGTTTTAGACGTGGACCATCTAGAATGTCCGTACAAAATTCCTCCCTTTCCATCGAACAAAAGGAGAGAAAAAAGGGAGAGGAGGGCGGCATGCATGAGAGGAGTTTTTGTTTCTAAAAACTCCATCCAAGAAAAAATTCAAATCATATTCAAACTTCCTCCTTTGACCTGGTCCATAACAAATTGCCATATGAGAAAGAGAGGGAGAGAAGGGGTGTGCATGAGATACCTAGGAGAGGAGGTTTTTGTTGCACAAAATAGAGAGAATGGGCATGAGAGCATTGGGACTAAGGTGGTGCAAGGAGGAAAGTTCCTAGTCTCACTAGGATTCTTATTTTGACTTGGTCAAACATGGTTTCTCACACCAAGTCAAACCAAAATTAATTCAATCCAATTGAATTAGGTCCTAAACTAATTAAAAACTTATTTAAATTAGATTAAATTTAATTTAATTTTGATTTAATTTTTTAATCAAATTAAAAAATTAGGTTGATCCAAGTCCTAGTTGAACTAGAACTAGTTCTTCCTTGCACTTGACTTATCCAATAAACTAATTAGACTTGATTCAATTAAATTCAAACTAAATCTAATTAAATATTATTTAATTAAACTTTATCTTATCCCTCTGGCTTAATCAAATTAAGCTAATTAGCAATCAAATTGCTAATCAATTCTCCTACAACACTTGCATTAGGTTAAACATTAATCATATTGATCATTTAACCTTCAAACGATTCTTAATCATTAATCAACCATTCGATCGGATCATGAACTCTAATGTATGTGACCTCATAGGTTTGAATCTAAGCTGGTAGCATAGAAATAAATTTCTATACTAATTAAAATAATCATTTAGCAATGGTATCCGATGGTCGGATAGGTCAAATGTATAGAATAATATCCTTAGAACTCATGTGGATATAGTTTTTATATAATTCATCCTCTTGACGAAAATACTAGTAGGATACCTCAGAGTTCAACTATCAACTCTGATCAAATTGACCACATTATATTTTAAAATATCAAATCCATCTTGTGGATTATCCTAGCCAAGATTTTGTTATATTGAAATACGGTGACACATTCTTCTCCAACTCTTGGAGTGGTCAATTCTATCTTGATCACACACCGACTTTGTAAGTACTTGACTGTGCTCAGAAGTCTTTTATTACTGAATGAAAAATTTAGTTAGTCTGGTATCAAAGCATAGTGAGTTACTTGCAAGTCACTAAGGTGATCTCAGGTCTAAGGAACACTTACGTCTATATTCCATCCAAGATATTCTCGATAGCAGAATGCTCTGAAGTCGGTCACATTCAGTGATGATGTATTCCTACATCTCATCTGTATGCTATACTAGTATCTCCACACTTCTTGGTTAAGAAAATAACTAACCTATATGGCATACAGCGATATATACTCGATATACTACTACAGAAAAGGGCTACGACAGCACATACTATAACAGCATTTTTTGAAACTACTACAATAGAATCTAAGGCAACAGTTAATCCTAACTATTGTCATAGGTCCGACCTATGGCAGTGGTTAGGATTAATCACTGTCATAAATTAAACTATGGTAGCGGTTCTTTGTAACTACTGCCTAGGCTCAACCTATTACAGCGGATAGTTATAACTGTCGTGATATATTTTTTTTATATTTTTACTCTAAATATTATATAATTTAAAAATTTAATATTCATCTTCATTATTTATTATATAAATAATTATTATTAGAGTGTCATTAAAAAAGACTACCTTGATTCGATGGCCATAGCTTCATCGATCAGAAAAATTCAATTTCGACGATGATAAATGATGATGCGATGATTTGATAGATGGAGATCTTCGATGTATCCAAAAATCTACAACAATAATTTTGGTTATATTTGTAGCATGCTATCAAAGTTTCACTTCAATCGGATATGTTATCATGATCAATTAGTATGGGATGATTTCAACCGTTAAATGAGAAATAAGTGATCAAAGGACCAAACAACATCTGATTATGAGATAATTTTTTAGATAAATGATCTTGACTACTATTTCAATAATTTTTATGGTAGTGATCATAAAATTTAAATAATTTTTATAAGAACTATTCATGTTAAGCAGATCTTGCAAAAACATGAGCATAATTATCAATGGAGTTTAAGAATGGGTATCAAACAATGTATAGTTTTGGATCGTTCTTAGATCCATGATTTAAATTTTATAATCACCACCATAAAAATTATTAAAATAGTAGTCAAGATCATTTATCTAAAAAATTTTCTCATGGATGGATGCTGTCTGGTCCTTTGATTACTCATTTCTCATTTAACGATTGAAATAACTCCACACTAAATTAATCATGATAACGATATCCGATTGAAGTGAAACTTTGATAGTATGCTACAAACATCACCGAGATCATCATTGTAGATTTTTGAATACATCGAAGGTCTCCATCTATTAGATAATTTTTTTTGATTGATGAAGTTAGGGCCATCAGATCGTGGCAGTCTTTCGTGACAACACTCTAATGATAATTATTTAGATAATGAATGATGAAGATGGATATTAAATTTTAAAATTATATAATATTTAGAGCAAAAATATAAAAAAATATATCGCAACAGTTATGACTAATCGCTGTAATAGGTTGAGACTACGATAGTGGTTACAAAGAACTACTGCCATAGTTTAATCTACGGTAGCGGTTAATGAAAATCATTGCCATAGATCTATTCTCGTTGACTGAGCCGACTCGGATCCAAATTGGATCGACTCGATTGTTAGCTGGGTCAGCTCGACTCCAAATCGGGCTGGCTCACTTAGAAAAATAGAATATTCATTTTCATAGCCTAAGACTTGGGCTGGCTCAATTTTAATTCGAGTTGGATCGAATTCTGATATCTATGGCAGCGGTTCCAAAATTATTGCCACAGGTTAGATTATTTCCAACTGCCCGCTCCTAAAATTATTTTTTCTCTCTATCGATTATTCTCTCTCTCTCTCTCCCTCCTCTCCACCATCGATGAGACCTCACCCCTCCCTTTCCTTCCTCAATAGGCACCGCCTCCTCCTCCGCCTCCTATTAGCTCCCCAACCCGCACCACCTCCACCCACACCTCCCCCTTCTTCCCCAGCCGGCGTCGCCACCTCCCCCTCATCCCTTTTCTTCCTCTTCTTCCCCGTCCTAGGCCCATGGCTCCTCCGTCGGGCTATCGCTTGCAACCCACCCCCCCACCCTCCTTCCGGCTCTGCCCGCAGCCTACTCCCCCAGCCTTCTCGTCACTATGCCACCCCTTTTTCCCTTCTTCCCCAGCCTAGGCCTGTGGCTCCTCTGCCTGGCTGTCACCCGAACCCCCCCCCCCGCCCCCCCCCAGCTCCACCCATAGCCCATGCCCCGACCTCTTTGTCACTGTGCCACCCTCTTCCCCTTCTTCCCTGGCCTAGGCTCATGGCTCCTCCATCGGGCTGCCGCTCGCCCCCCCTTGCCCCCTCCGGCTTCATCCACAGCCCACCCACTGGCCTCCCCATACACGTGCCAGCCCCCCTCCTCCTTCCTCCCCCTCCTCCTCGATCGTTGGCTACAATCACCTCTTTTTCTCTCCTCTCTTTCCTCGGCCTGACCATTGGCTCCAATCCCTTCCTGCTCTCTCTATCCTCTCTTCCCTTGGCCCGAGCCCCCTCTTTTCCCTTCTCCCCTAGCCAGCCTGACCGTCGGCTCTGCCACCTCCTCTCTTCCTTCGACCCGACCCCCCTCCCTGTTATATCTCTCTCTTCCCTCTTTCTCTCTCTCCTCTTTCTCTTTCTCACTCTTCTCTCTTTCTAACTCACTATCTATCTTGATCATTTCGCAGGTGATCTCTAGCGTTGTCGTTTTCCTCTAGCACCGCTGTCGGTGACCCTCGGAGCTCTCTATATGATCCCTTTCTATAGTCATAGGTATGATTTTTTAAAAAAAATTTATAATATTATTTATTTATCATTTATAATATTTATATTAATATTTAATTATAATTTTTATAATAAATATTATAAATATTTATTATAAAAATTATAATTATCCATCGACTGTGGGTCATGCCGGCGGATAAGAGAAATCCTGTCGACTGATTCTAGACCATACTGGTGAATTTTGGATCGAGCCATGCCGTGTCGGCGATCATGGACGGTCTTGAGCTGTGCCATTTTAGCGATCTTGGGCCGTGCCATGTTGGCGGCTATGGACGGCCCTTGGGCCATGTCGACTGATAAGAAAATTCCCATCGATGGGTTCTGGGTCATGTCAGCGGCTATGGGTTGTGCTGGCAGATAAGAAAACTCTTGCCAGCTGTTTATATATTATTATTTTTATTTATTGCATTACGTAACAATAGTTGCATAAGAGAACTTTTATCGCTGCATAGGACGGACTAGCCAACATAGCAAGCCTAATGAAGATATTTAAGGGGGTAAATCAGATATATTATTCCTACCAAAAATTTGATAAAGTTTTTCTTAAAAATTAGACATTTTCGAAAGTATAATTTTCTACTCTAAATTTTAAAGAATAATTCTCTAAATAATGATTAATAAATAGACTAGGTATAACCCTTTTCCAGCGGACCAAGTCAGCTCAGTTCCAATCAGGTCGGCTCAGTTCCAATCGGGTTGGCTCGATGTCAAATTGAGCTGGCTCTCTCAGAAAAACAAAAAACTTATTCTATAGAGCTGGCTCTGCTTCAAATTGGGCTAGCTCGAATGCCAGTCGAATGAGCTCGATGCTAAATCGAGCTGATTCTCTCATTAAAATAGAAAACTCATTCTACAGCCTGAGACTCGGATTAGCTCGATTTTAATTCAGGTCAGCTCAAATTCCAAAGTTTCAAAAATTTTACTCTTCAGACTCTATTCACAGCTTTATTCAAATCTCAGCTTATTTATATTTTCTTTTTTAAGTTAATTTTAAAATATAAATATAAATAAGGAACACCCCCTACTTAGAACTAATAAAAATATTAAAAAAATCAAAATTTTTAAGAATAAGAAACTAAAATTTGGGTTCTAGTTTAAATTATCCAAATCCAAAACTTTTAAAATTTTCTTGCTTTAGAATGAATAGATTAAAGGATCTCTAAAATTCATTAAAAATCACTTGTTGACTCATCAATATCTAGAGATCAATTATCGAGATTTTTTGTTCCAAGAAAATGCATATTTTATATAGCCCTCCTTATAGGTGCTAGTTTTCAGACTTAGAAAATTTTCAGGACTGAAAATGATAGATAGTCACACTCAAATAGCTTCAATAAATTTTGGTAAAGTAAGTTTAATTTAAAGTAATTTATAACTCAGATTAAGTGGCCTATAAGGTCAATTCTAGAAATTTAAGCTAACACTAAAGAAATAACATGTAATCCAAAAATTCTATATAAGATCGGGGTACTACAGATGACTTCAACATTCTGATATAAATATTAGAGTCTATTAATTGATGCTATACTAATATTATTGTTTAACATATTATATTGGTTAATGTTCATTAACGTTGCAGGTTATGATGGCATTGAAATACCATCTAGCTTTCACCCCTATCTCTCGGTGGGTTACATGGAGCTCGGCATCTGAGGAGCAATCGGAGCATACCCTATCTACCTCTGCATTTACTGCTTAGGAACCATCGGCATCTACTCGAATGTCGGCATCTACTCTATTATCAACATCTACTCCACCAACATTTAAGCTTCTACCCTTAGCCACATCTCTGACACATGCTCTAACACTGGCATCTAAGTGTATATTTTTATTATATTATTTATTTATTTATTTTTTATATAATATTTATATATTTATATATTTGTATAACATATTTTCATTATAGGTGCATCATCCAGTAGGATATTTCGCGGTCCTACATGCATGCCACATGTGTGGAACCACTAGTATCAGGTGATGGTGCAGAATGATGCGAAGGGAAGGTCAGTAGGGGAGAGTGCACGAGAGATGCATTCATTTTTCAGAGTGCTTGTGAGACGGTCCGATATTATTCCAGTATTGCTTATAGATTGCTGATTGATGGATGCTGGTATCAGAAACTGAGTGTGGAAGAAGATATGGGTAAGTACATCTTAATTATATATGCATTTGATATGTTTATACTTTGTTTAATTGGAATAATTTGATAACTGATTTTTGATAACTTTGTACAGAGGAGGTACGACTTTCCAAATCACGAGAAGGCTCAAAATGCCTGACTGAAGAAGATTGAAAAGTTGTACTAGGGCTACAAGGTCAAGCTCTATAGAAGATGGCTCGAGCACTGATGAGACATTCCAGAGGAGCTTGTTCCTTGGATACAGGACTATCCCCCCAAGTCAGTGGGAGGGGATGGTTAGACATTGAAGGAGCCAAGAGTTTGAGATAAAATTTCTAACTTTTAAATTTTTCAATATGCTTAAAATTATATTTAAATATTTTTTAAATATTTATTATTTATTTAAATACTTGTTAGGCTACTTTTCGTCAGAACCAAAAGAATCGGACAACCCAGGAGTACATGCACACTCTAGGCCATGAGTCTATCGCCAGTCGTGTGTACAGAGAGGTAATGAATTTTGAATCTTACTAGATAAATTAAATTGATATTTTTTTATGTTTCTAATAAACTGATACATTGTTATAGCTGATGAGAGATGGAGTGATACCCAGTCATAGCGAGATCTTCTGATCCAGTCGTATAGACAAGAAGGATAGACTGATGAACGTCGTGATCGAAAAAAATTTTATAAGTAATAAATATATTAGTATATATTATTAATATTATAGCATTTTTTATAAAATTTTATTTAAATTTATAATTATAGAAACTATTAGATGCACTTGTGAGCAAGGGCCCAAACAGCTCTGGCCCCCAAGACCATCTATCTCTGGACTTGGGGCCTAAGCACTCTGGGAGGATTCGATGCAAGCCTGGACATATGCTGATGAGCTACTGGTCTGAGGTGAGCATCTCTTCACATGCTTTCGATATTGTCAGTCAGGAGCAGCTTAAGGAGGCATTGGTACAGGCAGCTCAGACTATGATGCAGGCAGATCAGGCTACGACGTGGGTTGCTCATGCTTGAGAGCGCATATCTCATCTGGAGGGCATCCTGAGCACTATGGTAATGGGCTCAGTGTGCATTTTGGAACAGACTTCGTAGGGCTTGGGGACATGTTGGCCGACGTTCCAGCTCCAACCCCTCCAGCTCCAGCTCCAACTCCTCCAGCTTGTGCTCAATCTCTCGATGATGACAATAATGTAGAGGATACTTCTGATGTATTTTTTTAAAAAATATTATAATAAATTTTATTTAATAATAAAATTTAAGCATTTTAAAAATATTTTTATATTTATAATATTTTTTATATTTTTTGTTGTATTATATATCTCTGCATTTATCAGGTAAATATATAAAAAATTAAAAATTTTATATTTTATTATTTAAAAGCTACGACAATGATTGCAAAATTGTTGCTGTAGGCATTCCAAGTGAGGCAGCAAGTTACGTGCCAACTGCTGTTATTGACCTATGGCAGCAGTTACGGAACTGCTGCCATAGCTCGACTACCATAGACTATTTATGATAGTGATTTCCATAATCATTGCAATAGCTACTGCCATAGACCTATAGCAATTTTTTACACTGCTATCGTAGCCTTATTCTATAGTAGGGTTAGATGCTGTCACCCTTATTAACAGCCCATCATTTGGTCATGAACAGTTATAAGGATTAATCGATAAATTTTCTCTTTATCGAACCTAAATAGTCCTAAGGACTTCATTATAATAATGGAGTTCATTAGAAGATGAAAACTTATGATAAAAATATAAAAAATATATTTTATTAATTAATAAATTAATTATAATTATAAAATAGCTCAACCATCAATAGGTTGATGATTGGCTTTGGGACATATTTTCCAACATAAACATTATTTCTTTCAAATTGGTTAAGTTCTTCTTGCATAGCTAACATCAATTTTAAATTTTTTTCAGCTTCTTCTATAATTTTAGGTTTAAATAAAAGCAAGATAATCAAAAATATTCTTAAATGATGATCTAGTTCTTACCCCTTATGAAGGATAGGGCTAAGCAAAAAATCAAAACTCAAAGAAATCCACCCAATCTGATCTGATAAATATCAATTTTGGTCGGTTGAAAAACTTGAATCGGGTTGTGATCCAAAAAAAATTTGATTAATTATGATTGGATTTAGTTTCTGCATTTTTAACCCATATGAAATCGAACCCGACCGACTAATATACTATTTTCAATATTTAGATATTT
Source organism: Cocos nucifera (assembly GCA_006176705.1). NCBI lineage: Eukaryota > Viridiplantae > Streptophyta > Magnoliopsida > Arecales > Arecaceae > Cocos > Cocos nucifera. The sequence goes on from QRFJ01004643.1 coordinate 46,017, forward strand.
GGAGATTGAAAATTAGCAATTATGATATGTTATGTATTGCCTTATAGATATTATGAAATTATTATATCTTAGTTTCTATGTAAATTTAATGGTGTATTAGTTTATAATGCTTAAAATCAATATTAGATCAATATTGAAGTCCAAACTGACATAACCCACTTGAACCTGCTATAAATCGTTAACTTCAATTTTAAATGATTTATATATGATAAATGATTGGCAGTGGGTTGGATTTTTTTTAATCTGATTGGATTCGATCGGATCAAATTTTTCTCTCAACCCGACCCAACCCGATCCATGCTCAGCCCTAGTAAAGGATCACCTAAGATTAGTTCTCTTGGATGGTTGTGTACATACCTCCACTCCTTAGGTAGATCTTCATGCTCCTTAGTTGTTTCTTGCTCACCATCCTTTTCATGTTCTGTAATTGATGTGAATTTTTCTTTATTTTGAGTGGTATTGTCCTTCAAATTTAGCTCTTTCATTTTATTTTCTAGAATTCCTGCATCATCATCAAAAATATATTTCTTTCTCAGAGGTAGATTGTTAGCTTGATCAAAAACAACATGAATAGATTCTTCAACAACCAATGAATGTTTGTTGAAGATCCTATATGCTTTGCTAGATGTAAAATACCCAAGAAAGATAATTTCATTTGTCTTAGCATCAAATTTACCTAGATTGTCTCTGCCATTATTATGTATGAAACATTTACAACCAAAGATATGAAAATAGTTAATATTAGGTTTTTTTCTTTTCAAAGCTCATAGGAGATTTTCTTTAAAATAGAACAAATTGAAACTCTATTTAGGATGTAACATGCTGTGTTAATGGCTTTAGTCCAAAAATATTTAGATAGTTTTTCTTCACATAATATGGTATGGGCCATATCAACTAAGGTTCTATTCTTTCTTTCAACTAATCTATTTTGTTGAAAAGTTTTAGGTGCAGAAAAGTTGTGTTCAATGCCATGTTCATTACAAAACTCTTCAAAGAATTTATTTTCAAATTCAGTACCATGATCACTATGGATACAAATGATAGTTAAGTTTTTTTATTTAAGATATTTTTATAAATCTTTGAAAATATAAAAAAAGCTTCATCTTTATGTTCCAAAAATAAAATTCATGTGAAACGAGAGTAATCATTAATAATAACAAGACCATATTTCTTTCCTCCTAGGCTTGTAGTCCTAGTAGGTCCAAAAAAGTCCATATGAATTAATTCAAAAGGTCTAGAAGTTGAAATCATATTTTTAGATTTGAAAGTTCTCCTAGTTTGTTTTTCAAGTTGGCAAGCATCACAAACTTATTCAAATTTAAAGTTCAATTTGGGTAAACATTTAACTAAATCTTTGTTAAGTAATTTTGATAGAGTATGCATACTTGCATGTCCTAACCTATGATGCCAAAGTCAACTAGTTTCTTTGATGTTAGCATTCATTACAACTAGGCATTGACCACTCTTCATAGCAATTTTATTAAGATCCATCATGTAGATGTTGTCATGCCTAAATCCAATAAATTTTAAGCTATCATCTAAGGAACTAGATACTATGCACATTGATGACTCAAATAAAATCTTATAACCTTTATCACAAAGCTAATTAATACTAAATAAATTATGTTTTAAGTTGTCAACTAACAAAACATTATCTATGAAGATAGATGGAGTAATTTAAAATTTACCAATATCGATAATTCTCTCTTTGTCATTGTTGCCAAAGGTGACTACTCTTCCTTTCTTCTTTTCAAGGATGAAGAACTGCTCTTTATCACTCGACATATGCCTTGAACAGTCGCTATTCAAGTACCATTCGCATTTAGATCCATTGGCTACAAGGCATTCCTACATAGAAATTTAGATAATAGTTTTAGGTAGCCAAGTCTTTTTGGGTCCTTTTAGGTTAGTAGTCATAGTTTCTTTTTGAACCCAAATTCTTTTAAATGATATTTCATTAAGTTTTCTTGTATTGCATGCAAATGCTTTGTGTCCTACTTTAGCACAATTAACATAAGTAATATGTGAAGTGATAATGGATGAGGGTGTAGTAAAGAAGTTCTTTAAGAATTTTATTTTATCTTTAGGCTTATATCCTAGGCCAGCTTTATCATAAACTCTCCTTTGATTATTTAATATCATCTACAATTTTTTTAAGCTACAGGTAAATTTATCAACTAATAGTTTTAGTTTGTCTAATTCATTCTTTAAGATTTTGTTTTTTCTTTTAATTTGTTATGTTCACTAAGTACTTCTTTTTTTCCTTTTGCAAGCATTTGATTCATTTCTTTAGGTTTTTGTTTTTTATATTTATCTTCTTGAAATCCTTCATTAAGTTATAAAATGCATCTTGAAGTTCATCAAAAAAAAATTCTAAAGTAGATGCAGAAGATACCTCTTCATTTTGTATCATGAAACACAAGTTTGCTTTATTTTAGCTTTTCTCTTCTGAACTTGACTTGTCGCTATCGCTTTAAGTCGCTATCGCTCCAAGTCACTATCATAGCCTTCTTTTTTGCTCTTTTAGATCCTTTCTTTAGTTGAGAATAGTCAGCCCTAATGTATCCTAATTTTTTACATTCGTAGCATATGGGCTAATCCTTTTCTTTCTCCTTCTCTTTCTCCCTGCTAGGTTCTCTTTTGATCAAGTTTCTTTTCTTGAATCCTTATTTTTGTCTTTCCATGAACTTTTTGAATTTTTTGATCACTAGAGCCATATCTTCATTATTTTCATCACTGGTGGATAGATCATCCTCCTCTTCTGCAGTTATGGATTTCAGAGCAATAATTTTCTTCTTCTTTCTCTCTTCTTCACTATGTCATCCCATTGCTAGCTTATGCATCATGAGGGATCTAATGAGCTCTTCAAGAGAAAATATGTTCCGATCTTATGCCTCTTAGATAGCTATCACTTTGGCTTTCCATGACCTAGACAATGATCTGAGAATCTTTCTCACCAATTCATTGTTACTATAGACTTTTCCTAGACTTTTTAGATCATTTATAATATTAATAAGTTTGGTATACATACTGATGATAGATTCAGTTGGATCCATTTTAAATAGTTCATATTGATGAACTAGCATGTTAATCTTAGTTTCTTTTGAAGGAAAATCCTGATTTTTTGGATCAGATTTATTCAGATCTGATTAGATCGAGAGGCATATTTCAAAATTTTCTTCTTAGATCCTAATTAGATCTGATACTTTTCAGATCTAATTTTATGATCTGATAATTAAAAAAATAAAATAAAATTAATTTTAAATTAATTTTATCTTGATTCTGGATAATCTGATTATCCATTGATGATCCTACCAAAGTCCTGAGGTTCTGAATCTAGCCATACAAGCGTCTGGCCTCTACCGGTATCCACTCGGGTTGGATTTGGAGATCTTCTCCTTCTCTTTTTTATTCCAAAAATTAGATCTGGATCTAATTTGGAAGGTCTTCAAAACTTCTTCTGAAGATCACCCGTCATCTCTGCAGTAGTGCTGCCTTCTTCCTTTTTTGTCAGCCTTTTCTTGCTTGACTCGCACTAATCTGAAGGCCCAACTTTCTTGGGCATGGAGAGGAGAGAGAGGGCCAGATGGTGGCATAGAGAAGGGAGAGGGGCAGTCTTGGGGCGTGGCTAAGAGGAGGAGAGATCAAAAGTAGGTGCAGATAGGGTCTATTTATAGACTCTACTGCGCCATACAGTGTTGCAGCACCCCAACCAATCACGTTGCTTCGTACAATCATATCTAAATCTGATTGATGGGATGACATTACCTGATCCAATCAGATGAGAGATCTATAGGTTCATTCTTAGATGGTACCTAAGATTGGTCAAAGTAGATACCCAAGGGCCACCTAAGTAGAAACCAAGAAGCAACCTGGAGTCCCATCCATATGGGACTCCATCATCCCTATCCATGGGCGCACGCCATCCTAGGCGTGCACCCCCTTCTTTCTAATTTCTAGAGAGGGTAGAAGTCTCTATCTGCTCTCCAATAAGTGCATGACACATGGGCAGATGTCCAAGGGTCAAATATCAATGTTTGATCAAGTCAAAGTACAAGAATTAGCAGATGACAGAAAATGATAGGTGTTGTCTCAAATTTATCTCATAAATTAAGACAACCCTTTTCTGACTTGGACAAGCTCCAGTCAGACTAAGTGAAGGTACCTGAGTAAGCACAAACTCATTTGGCTCAGTCGAGATAACTTTTATGATAGAAAAAAGAGAACGTTAGGCTCAATCATGTACTAGCATAATTTTCTTGAACCTAATTGAATCTTATTCAAATCAATTGAACTGGGTTAAGTCCAATTGATTGATATCCAGATCCAAATCCTTATTTGTGTGATCCAGTTAGGTTCAATTTCTATATGATAATGGAGATATGTCATGATCTCCAATCATCGACATCAATCGAAACTCCCTTCGATGGATCAGAACTCTTCTGATCAGACAAACTTAGAATATGATCGATTCATCTAAGATCATTCTAACTTGCTTTCCCAAAAACTCACTCAGTGACACCTAGTAGCATTATAGGTGGCAATCACTCAAAACTGAAAATGAATCTCTCGGTACAGCTACTTGTGTGATTAAGTTTCTTCTATCGTTGAGCCCCGTATCAGATTAGAGGTTAAGGATGAACTCATCAAATCTAATTTTTATCATATGATTTAATCATTCGATTCAAGTCCGATATGAAAACCTTAATAGAACTCTTTCTATTATTTTCACATTGTTTGCCATGCTATGGGCTATATAGACTTGATTCTCCATATATCATCATAGGGCTGCTCCCTATCTACTAAGGTAGTAGATTCTATTCTTGGTGGCAATCCAATTCCTACAATGACATCTGCATATAGCCAACATACACTCAGAATTTTGAATAGCTAGGAGATCGAGTCAGATGGTAGTAGCAAACTATAACACCCTTAAGGTGAACTACACGATGCACCTCAGGTCAAAGACAGACAACCACCACTTGCAGCTTCGAGTCAGTCATCGACGAGAAGGTAGACTTTCTTATAACTTAACTCGAGTATCACGCTCAGTGCCCTCATTCCTTTAATGAGTACCTGTACTCTCGCTCTAGGTGTCTCTACACTATAGACTTAAAACTCATCTACTATAAAGAAAGCGATTGTACACTAACCTTTCGGATCAATCACCATCCTCATGATGATCCTACGCGTCAGGAGCATTTTAATGAAGTTAATAATAAAAATTTCATGTCTATAAATTTCAATCTCTTGAAAATATAATTAATCATTACCATTAAATCAAGAGATGATATCATAGACACTAAATACACTTATATGATAGAAAATTAATTCATATTTTATTATTTAAGTTAAATTATAATTTTGTTCCTAGAAGTGTATTACAAGTGTCAGCCAATTCTGGCTTCTAGGGCACACATATCTAACAAACTCCCACTTGCTTAAAGTCAATTGGCATAAATCTAAAGTCCATCTTCTCAAGATGGGCTTCGATCTTCTACTAATCAACGGCTTTGTAAGTGGGTCTACCGAATTATCTACGGAGTCGACTCTCTTGACACTCGGACATAACCCTTCTCGAGGTAATCGTGAGTGAGGTGTATCGCACGCTCGATGTGCTTGATTTTTAGTGAGACCTCGGCTCCTTAGCAAGCGCTATGGCACCATTGTTGTCACAGTATAAAGGAATGGCATCTGATGGCATCACTTCAATCTCTGCATCAAACTTCTTGTATCAGAATGCCTTCTTTGCATCTTCTGATGCAGTGATATATTCTGCTTCCATGGTGGAATCTGCTATCACTGTCTGTTTGAAACTTTTTCAACTGACAGCTCACATTGCACACAAACAGACTCTCAAGATGTCGACTTTCGATCATCTATATCGGACACTAAAGTCCGAATCTGTATACCCCTGAACTTGAGTTCTCCATTGCCAAGACCAACAACATATCCTTAGTTCTTCTCAAAGTACTTAAGGGATACATTCACAGAAGTCCACTGTTCTCTTCATCATGGATTCGATTGATATTTGCTCGTGACACTCACGCATGGGCTATATCAGGTCGTGTACATAACATGAGCATACATGAGAACTCCTTATTTTGAAGCATAAGAGATCTTGCTCATAGCGTTTCTATTCCTTAGAATGTGCTAGGGCACATCTTCTTGGAAAGATGAATGCCATGCCTGAAGAGGTACTAAACCCCTCTTAGAGTTTTTATACTAAACCTCTTTAGTACTTCCTCTAATGTACATCTTCTATGAAAGTCCTAGCATTCTATTCGGTCTATCTCTATAGATCTTAATTTCTAGAATAAAGAATGCTTCTTCTAGATCTTTCATGGAGAATTCTTTAGATAACAACATTTTAATTATGGTCAACATGGGAATATCATTCTCAATAAAAAGGATGTCATCTACATACAATACGAGGAAGACAATAGTGCTCCCACTGACCTTTTTGAAGACACATGGCTCCTCCTCATTTTTGATGAAATCAAACATTTTGATCACATCATTAAAACAAGTATTCCAGCTCCGAGATACTTGCTTAAGTCCATATATGGACCTTTGCAGCTTGCATACTTTGTGATCATCATCGCTGGATGTGAAACCTAAGGGCTGTTCTATATAAATATCTTCCTCAAGATATCCATTTAAGAACACCATTTTTACGTCCATTTATCATATTTTATAATCGAAATAGGCTGCAATAGCAAGCAATGTGAGGATGGATTTTAGCATAGCTACTGGCGAAAAGGTATCCTGATAGTCAATGCCTTCGTGTTGACTATAACCTTTTGCCACTAATCTAGCCTTGAATGTCTCCACATTTTTATCTGCATCGATCTTTTTCTTATAGATCCATTTACACCCAATAGGTACTATACCTTCTGGTGGATCTACCAAGGTTCAGACTTGATTTAAGTGCATTGAGTCAATTTCTAACTTCATTGCCTCTAACCATTTCTCAGAGTCGATATCTGATATCGCCTCCTTATAGATTTTGGGATCATCACCATGAACCCCATTACCTATGAAGAACATTTTTTCTACATCCTCTGAAATAGTACCTAAGTACCTCTTAGAAGGATGAAAAAATTTTTTCGATCTACGAGGTGGAGGAGGTAGTGTATGGATTGGCTTAACCTAATTTGGTTCCATTTGGTCCTTAGCTCGTTGCTCTTTGTGAGACTTTCCTCATCGGCTTGATCTGCTTTTTCAATGCCGCTATCTTGAATAAACTATTTTTAAAGAAAGATGCATGTCGACTCACAATCACATTGTGATCTTCTGGAATGTAAGAAATAAATATCCTAATGCTTCTTCTAGGATATCTTATGAATACGAGCTCTAAAGGACCTAAAGTCTAAACTTATCCGCTTGTTGTCTTTTGACATGAGCCGGACAACCCCAAATTCTAAGATGACTTAGACTTGATTTCTTACCATGCCATATTCTCATACGGTGTGGTAGAAATGATTTAGAAAGAAATCCTATTCAATAAGTATATTGCAGTTAACAAACAGATATCCCCAAAAAAAAATCAGGAAGGTCTGTGAAGCTCATCAGGAATCGAACCATATCTAATAGAATCTAGATTCTCCGTTCTGAAATTCCTTGAGTTGAGGTGTTCCTGATGGAGTCCATTGAGGACCTATGCTATTTTTCTTAAGATAGTCCAGGAATTTTTCGACTAAGGTATCCCACTTCTCGATCTGATTGAAGAACCTTAATGGGTTTTTCAATTTTAATTTTTTCTACTTCATGTTGAATTCTTTGAAACTTTTCAAAAGCTTCAGACTTATGTTCTCATAAAGAAAGTCAATATCCATACCTAGATAAATCATCGATAAAGAATTATAAAGTAGATAAAGTTGCCTCTAGCCGGCATATTAAATGGGCCGCACACATCAGTATGTACTAGGGCAAGAAGATCCATGGCCCTTTTCCCATGTCCTATAAAAGAGAGTTTAGTTATTTTGCCATGAAGACAGGATTCACAAATTGGATATGACTCGGAAGTCAATGGACTCAATAGTTCAGTTTTCTCCAATTTGTTAACCCTATCTTCTGCTATATGACCTAATCTTAGGTGCCACAGATATCTATCATTAGAACTATCCTTAGGACGTTTTGATTTTATGGCATTCACATTTTGCTCAAAGTTAAAAATAGATACATCAACATGTAATTGATAAAGATCGTTAATAAGAAAACCATCTACAATTTTATTTCTTTCATAAAGAATGTTACAATGGTCCTTAAGAAAACTAACTACATAGCCTTCTAATGTAAGGCAAGAAATAGAAATCAAATTTCTGCTTGCTACAGGCACATAATAACAGTCTTTTAATACTAAGTCTAAACTAGATGGTAGTCGAAGAGGGTATGTTCCCATGACTATGGCAGCAATCCTTTCTCCATTTTTGATGCATAGGATCATCTCACCATCCTTCAGCCTTTTGCTATCCTCAAGATCTGTATAGAAGCTGCCAAATACAGCACACTAGTAATCAGAGTCACAGCACCAATAGATGCAAGAAGAAACCATAAGGTTAGAACTCAATTATGACGCATACCTACAGAAGGATTAGCCTCCTTATTCTTTAGGGTTGCCAGGTTGATGACAGTTTTGCTATCTGAAGTGACCTCAATTGTTTAATGAAATACTTTCTTTTATCAGTGGTTTCTTCAACATCTGCCTTTTTCCTTCTTTCCCTCCTTCACACTTCTGCTTCTCTCGTAGGACTTCTTCTCCTTTCCAAAAGACTTTCTCTATAGAAGACGTCCCGATTCCATAGCACAGCCATGAGCCTTTCGAGATCATTTCATGGAAGCTCGCGGTCAAACCAGCAATTCATAAGTCTCGAGTCAAGGAGTTTTGAAGTTTATGTCTATGGTAGTTCATGATGAAATGCCCATACCCATCAGTACGGATTTGCAGAATTATATCATTCTACAAGAGTCAAGTCCAACCTCATCCTGAGGCTTCTCAACGCTCATTCACCAGTTCATTGATCATCATCAGAACAATGATCTTGACTAACTGCCTAATCAGCATCTCTTAGTCACTTGAACAGTCGTTTAGTGACTTGAATACTTGGCTTGCGCGACTCTGTTTATCAAACATCTCCTATAGGTGAGCCAACATTTGATGAGAGTTCTTGATAATCTGTCATGTTAGCATTGAAAGTGCTCATCAGACAATCAGCCAACATTGTAGATATTGGCCTTAATTCATCTTCGTTGTCCACTTATCCAGAGAATGGCTCTTGTTCAATGGAATGGACGAAGCTGGATAAGGTGGAAGGCATCTGATCATACATGAGTTACTTCTCAAAATCAAAACATAATTTTGAAGTTTGGAGGCAATCCGTATAATTCAGTCTGCCTCGGTACTAAAGGTGTCCAGAATTCGTGCTAGTGGTGTGATGACAAGATATTCTTCGATCAGAAAGTCAAAGTTTCTAGGTTAGAAGATATTAAATTAAGCTTAATTCAATATTATTTAGAGATTTTATTTTTAATACAATTGTCTTTACACTAATTTTCCTCAGATTCTATACTCTTTTTCTGTAGAAGATGTTAAACATCTTCAGATTCTACTGGATTTCTAACGAGTGGTGATCCTCCTTCCACCCCGCCTCCCTTGCCCACCGACTTACTCATCACTCACTAACAACATCTTGGTGATGGCGTTAGCACACTGACGACAGTATGAAACAACTCTTGTTCAAATGGATTCATCATGATCAATGGCTCACCAAAATTGATCTCGTATTCATTGAATCTCCCATATCCGAAAATATTGATCCCATCCTTAGTTAAGTCAAAACCACCATTTGCATAGACTTGGGATTCCTAATTAGGGCTCTTAGCTCACCAGTATCCAAAATATTAAGCCCAATCCCATCCATACTAGCCTGTAGCATCCAATATGCGCTAATTAGCACATGGATTGCATTTTTTGGCTGCAACTGAACAACTATCAGTAAGTCCGGAGATAATAAACCTTGGGAAAGCGCCCGCACAATCTACAATGGTGGAGACCTAGACTTAATCTTTTCTTAGGAGTTTTGATTTTAGGTCTATTAAACTATGACTTGAAATAGTCTACTAACTTTCATGACTAACCATAGTGCGACTGGGTTAGCTCAGATTTTGACGCATTCTCAGATCAGAACTGAGTCAACAAACATGCGCCAGGTAAGTCTAGACCGATGGAAGGGATAACATTAACTCGATAAAATATGCATTCGGATCGAGTAGCTCCCAATTAAACAAATAGTCAAGATCGTATTTGTCAAACTTTCCTTAGACACCAATAATCTACTTGAGCCAAAACCAACTCGGTTCAGCCTACCAATCCAGACTCCTACGCCCCACATAAGCCGTAATTATGATCTTAGCATTGATCGATCACTCACGGTGACTCCCAGATCTTGACCCCAGAAGTTACATCCTATTAGGTTGGTCAATATAAAGACATTGGTGATTCCCATCTAACAACATCTTTGAATTCAGTTTGATCAACCGCTTAGGGAACACGCTAAAAATCTGGGGAGCGGGGCTACCCAAGCCCAAACCCCATTTCATGAAATGTACTTAGATCTAAAATTTCTTCAATTTATAGACCTAAATTGCAATTTTCATAAACTTAATTCTTAATTAAGTATAAGGATTTCTTACAACAAAATATGTAAATAAGATTACATAAGAATTTCAGGATCTAAGATTATGCGAAGTAAGTTTTGAAATTTACTGATTAAGGAATAAATGCACAAGCACCCCCTACACAATCATAAAACACCCCATCGAATTTGAAGGACCCGAGGAGCTTCTTAAGCCCTACCTTTTATTCTTAATGATTCAGACGGCCAAGAAAAATGCCTTAATCAGAAAATACAACTAAATTCTACAAAACTAATTAGATCTAAGCATATATTACATATCAAAAAAATAGGCTCTAATTAAAATATATTTTGCACTATATCACATCATATCATGCATGCATATTTATTCACGTATCTTAAATATATTCATAATTATCTAAAAAATTAAACTTTAAATTTGATACTGTATCAAATAAAATTTAATCTAGACCTAATTGCAGAACTTATTCTACAACTAGCTAAAACGTGCAACACTATCAATAATCTCACTGATGACAACAAATTAAATTCTAATTTATTTCTATTATTAGATCTGATTATTTAATATATTATCAGCATTTCATAACAGATAATTAAATAAATAGATTCTAAAAAAATTACTCATTAATAAAGTAAAAAGAGTATCGATCATATACTAGACTACACATAGAATACTTTACTATTCCTAGTCTCAGTTAATGTTATTCTTATACATATAGATCCTACGCATTAATTACATATCTTACCTTCATCTTTTTTTTTTAATTTTAGATCGGTAATCATATCTTAATGTAATATCTAAATATTAATCTAATTAGATTTAAATAGATCTAAAATAAACTTTTATAAAAACCTGCATCGATACCACTTGAAAAAACGGAGAATCCTGATTTCCCAGATTAGGTCGTTCAGATCTGAATTAAATCGACGAGGGGCATTTTAAATTTTTTTTCTAAGAATCCTAATATAGATCTGACAACTTTTCAAGATCTACATTTTCTACTAAATCTACATAATTAAAAAAATAAATTAAATCGTAATTTTTAACAATTAATTTACCCTTATATTATGCTGGTAATTATTGATTATCACGATGATGATCCTGCCGAAGCCGCTGACGGTTTCTGGAATCAGTCAGACAACGCTTCTGCCATCTATTCCGGATATCCAACTTAAGGTGAAACTATAGAGATCTTCTTCTTTTTCCTTATAATTTTCTCCAAAAATTAGAATCTGGATCTGTGATTTTACAGATTTCTTCAAAACTTCTTCTGAAGATCACCATCGTACTCCATGCCGCAGTGCTGTCTTCTCCTTTTTTCATTTAGCCCTTTTCTTGCCCGACTCACACTAATCTAACAGGCACACTTCCTGGGCATAGAGAGCAGAGAGCGAGGGCCACGATGGTGGTATGGAGAAGGAAGAGGGGCAGCCTCTGGCGTGCTAGAAGAGGGGAGCGAGAGAATCAACAGTGGGCGCAGATCAGGGTCTATTTATAGACGTCTACGTTACTGCCATGCCAGTGTATTGCATCCCATCGCATCAAATCACAGTTGCTTCATGCACATCAGATCTATAACATCTGCATTGATGGAATGATATCAAAACCCATCCAATTAGATGAGGACAATCTACATAGTCATTCTTGAATGGCATTAAGACTTGGTCAAAGAGATACACCCAAGGCGCCACCTAAGTAGAAAACCAAGAAGCAACCTAAAGTTCACCATCCCACACCTATAGACTACTAGCATCCCCTATCCATGGGCGCACGCCATGACCTAGCATAGGCCCCGCTTCATTTTTAACATTTTTAGAGGCGGGACCAAAAAGCCCCGTATACTGCTCTCCAATAAATGCAATGACATCAATGGGCAGATGTTCCAAGGGTCAAAGGTCAACGTCTTGACCAAGTCAAAAAAGTACAAGAATTAGCAGGTGAGGAATATAGGTGCTTATCTTAAAATCTTATCTCATACAATTCAAGCACTAACCTAACTTTTCTCGTACTTGCGAACACGAACTTCAACCAGTGACCCAAGTAAAGCTACTTCGATGGTGAAGCCACATACATTTCACATCTGGCTCAAGTCAAGAGATAACTTTTCTCGGCATAGACAAAGACCCAAGAACTTTGGCTTCAATCGTGCTCGCTAAGCAACGAATTTCCTATGACACCTAATTGAATCTTATTCAAATCAATTGAACTGGGTTAGTCTAATTGATGATATCCAGATTCAAATTCTTATTTGTGTGATTCAGTTAGGTTCAGTTCTGTATGGTAATGGGATATGTCATGATCTCCATCATCGACATCATCGAAACTCCTTTCGATGGATCAGAACTCTTCTGATTTAGACAACTAGAATGATCGATCATCTAAATCATTCTAATTACTCCCAAAATCCATCAGTGACACCTAGCAGTATATGGTGGCAACCCATCAAAACTAAAAAATGAACCTCTTGGTGCAGCTACTTGTGTGATTAAGTTCTTCTATCTTGAGCCCCAATCAGATTAAGGTTAAGGTGAACTCATCAAATCCTAATTTCTATCATATAATTTAATCATTCGATTCAAGTCCGATATGAAACCCTTAATAGAAACTCTTTCTATTATTTCACACTATGCCATGGCCATGGGCTTATGGACTTGATTCTCATGATCATCATAGAACTGCTCCTCTTCTACCGAGGTAGATAGATTTCATCTTGGTGCAATCTAATTCCTACAATGAACATGCTATAGCCAACATATACCTCAGGATTCTGAATGACTAGGAGATCAAGTCATGGTGTAGTCAAACTATAACACCCTTAAGGTGAACTGTGGATGCACCTCAGATCAAAGAACCAGATACACCACTGCAGCTTCGAGTCAGTCATCGATAAGAAGGTAGACTTCCTTATGACTACTCGAGGTGGTCACGCTTAGTACCCTCATTCTCTAATGAGTACCTATACTCTCGCTTCAGTATCTCTACACCGTAGACTTAAGACTCATCTACTACAAAAAAATGATTGTATACTAATCTTCCGGATTAATCACCATCCTCATGATGATCCTATGGTCAGGAGCATTTTATGAGTTAATAAATGAAAATTCATGTCTTAAATTTTTAACTCTTGAAAATATGAATTATCATTACCATTAACTCAAGGGATGTATCACAAATACTAAATACATTTATGTGATAGAAAATAACTCATTTTATTATTTATAGTCAAAATTATAATTTTGCCCCTAGAAGTATATTACAAGTGTCAGCCAATTCTGGCTTCTAGGACATACATATCTAACATCTTTTACTTGATTTGTCCCTTCATGCGTAACCTCAAGTCTATTCTAAATTTTTTTTACAGAATTGTATGTAAAAATTTGATTAAACTCATTAGCATCAAGGACACAATAACGAACATTCATTGCCTTGACATTTAATTGGATAAATGTTTTGTCCGATTCATTCCAATCTTTATCTGGCTTAGGAGAAGACATGCCATTCACAATGATTGTCGATATGTGCGGCCCATTAATGATGATACTCTATATATCATAATCAACGGCTTGTATGAAAATGCGCATGTGAGCTTTTCAATAGGTATAATTAGACCCATTGAAAAGAGATGGCCTATTAGTAGATTGCCCTTCGACAAAAGATCTTCCAAGTTGGGTTGTCATGATCTTTTTCTCTTAGTTGAAAAGATTAATAATTAGTAGAGAATCAAGGCTCTGATATTAATTATTATCCATCTAGATAACCCAAGAGGAGGGGATGAATTGGGTTTTAAAAATTTAAAGCAATTATGTGCAGAGATTAACCACTTAAGTGCAAAGAAAGTGAGTTATGAGAGCAAAGAAAGGTTAAGACAAGCACGCACATACAAACAAAGACTTTTATAGTGGTTCGGTATACTTTCAGTAGCTACGTCCACTTTCCAAGCAACATCCTTAGGAATTTCATTATAATCCCTTAAGAATATAGCTGGATAGTTTTTTCGGATTCACTGTCCCAAATTCAGTTAGTTTTTTCTTAGGTTCACCAACCATAATCTTTATAAGCCTCGGTCAAGGCAATACAATCCAACAAATGGAATGTAAAATTTCAAACCTTTAGTTTTAGCCCCTATAGAAACCTAGTACATGAAGAAGAAGAAATAGAAATTGTACAATACAAGATGCTTCTTAAATGAGCTGAGATGTTGTCAATACAGTTCATTCATTGCCTCCTTAATTGTTAGAAGTTATTGCTCTTGAGGTCATTTTAATGCTTGAGAGAACATTGATGAAAGAGATTGCTTGTGAAAACTGGGCGTTCTTGCTTTCTCTCTTTTTCTCTTCTTGTTCAAAAGGTATTACTTTTTCTCTTTTATATCTGGATCATTTCCACCATGCTTCAAATAATTAAAATCCAGAAAAAGCTTGAATCTGATCGTTGGAGATAAGAACTAGTCATTAGAGATGAAAAAAGAGAGTTCTGAAACTATTCATTGAAGGTTGTCGTCGTTGTTGGTGCAAAATTTGGTCATCGTCAGAGAAGCACCGAAGTTGGAGAAGAAGAGATCACCATCGATGACCTACAAAATAAGTCTCGTATAGAGCCTGGGGGGGTGGCTCCGGCAAGATCCTCCAATGATCAAGTTAGCTCTTTCGATCAACAGAAATGGAGTACTCAGTCGAGAGAGTTGCAGATATTGAGAAGAAGAAGAGAGCCTGGAGAAAATGTATCTGGAGGATCTCTTTTATAGATGGAGCCTATAACAAACTGATAGTGACAGTCGTAACTATCGGATGGTGAACTGCTCGGGGCTACATGGGATTTGTTATGGAGGATAGTGTCTGTTGTCATGAAGTACCAGTCCATTTGAGATTTGATAGTCAAAGTTCGAAGGAGTAGGCATCGGTTGGTGATGACCTTTGAGCTATATCAATTCTAGAAAAGTTTGAACTCCCTTAAGATAGTCTGAAGGTGGGTCAGTTCATGCCGTGCTCGAGGCTGAATTTATGTAGGAGAGGAGACTTTTCTGAAATTAAGAAGTAGATCTACTGGAGGGATCTGTGTGTAGCTCTTCTAGAGGAGAAATCTAAGGAAGAATTTGTCTGACAGAGGAACCAAACTATTAAAGAAAATTCAGAAGGAGTTTGCCTGTTGGAGGAGTCTGAAAAAAATTCGTCTGTTGAAGGAGTTTGGAAGGACTTCGGCTGCTCGAGGAGTTCGCCTATTGGAGAAATCTGAAAGAAGTTCTCCTGTTGGAGGGGTTCGAAAGGAGTTCGGCCGCTAAAGGAGTTCGTCCATTGGAAGAATCCGAAAGGAGTTTACCTGTTGGAGGAGTCTAAAAGGAGTTCAGCTGCTAGAGAAATTTTTCTATTGGAGGAATCCAAAAGAAGTTTGCCTATTGGAGGAGTTCGGCTGCTAGAGGAGTTCATCTATTGGGGGAATCCGAAAGGAGCTCGCCTATTGAAGTTCAGAAGGAATTTGGCTACTAGAGGAGTTCACTTATTGGAGAAATTCGAAAGGAGTTTGCCTATTGGAGGAGTCCAGAAGGAGTTCGACTGCTAGAGGAGTTCGCCTATTAGGAAAATTCGAAAGGAGTTTGCCTATTAGAAGAGTTCGGAAGGAGTTCGCCTATTGGAGGAATTCAGAAGGAGTTCACTTGTTGGAGTCTGAAAAGAGTTCGGTTGCTAAAGGGGTTTGGCCGTTGGAGGGCGATTGGCCGAATGGGATGCACAGGTGCTGGAGAATTTGTCGATTCTCTAGGGCAGTATTGACTGTTCAAGCTTGCCTAGAGAAGGAATCCACGATGTCTTATCGAATCCAAAATTAGTCTTCCTGATCAATCAGATTCTCTGGCTATAGTGTCAGAGGTTGGCCATTCTAGAATGATTCAGAGCTTGAATATTCCTACGGGTTGAGGTTCAATTTCTATAACCGTAATCAGATAGAACTAATTTAGTCAACATCTTAGCCGAACTTTGGTAGGCGTAGATTTATCTCCAACACTAGCTTTCCTACTCCCGAGTTCGAAGTTCAAAGGATGGGAGTAAGATGGAGACTGCCGAAGTTTGAAAGATTTTTCGATCCTGCTGGGTTTCCCACTTCCAAGTGGGACGGAATGTTTTGGCTTTTATTAGGCTAGCATCGGAGCTTCGTATATGCACGATGATCCAAAGAGACATTTTTTGAATTTTTCATTAGAAGTCTACTCGAAGTACAGTGCCATTAAGGGTCTATCCGTTGGAAGCTTTATGCCATGATGAGTGGGACATGCATCGATCAGAGATCGACTGAAGAAAATCTACAATCATAATTGCTCTGGGGCTCCAAGGGTTACTTAAGCCTACCCTCCTCCTCTGAGTCCCTACTTTTAAAATTTTCTTTCCTCCCTCTGATTTTCTTCTTCGCCCCGAGCGAGAGCCCAAGCTGCTTTCTTTGGTTTTTGACATACCTTCCTTCGATTCTTGCTCCATTCACCATCTTCTTGTTCTTCTCAACTAATTTAGATCAGTTTTTCGATACT
Organism: Cocos nucifera; assembly: GCA_006176705.1. NCBI lineage: Eukaryota > Viridiplantae > Streptophyta > Magnoliopsida > Arecales > Arecaceae > Cocos > Cocos nucifera. The sequence goes on from QRFJ01004643.1 coordinate 63,190, forward strand.
TTTTGGATTATCTCTGCATTCTTACTTTCACATTCATTCTATTCTTATCAAAGCTTGAATGTCTTTTTTTTTAATTTTTTGGATAATTTCTTGATTTTACCTTGATCCAAATGTCTAGTGAGGAATCTTGGTTGACTTGTTCTAAGAGTCTAGCCCCTTTAAGCTTGACGAACCCACCTCCTGAGGAGGCTGAACCCTTGAGATCGGCCCATCCTTTTGTGCCTGCGACCATTTTTTGTGGACTTCGGCCTGACAATCTTTCCTTAGCTAGAATTCGGTTTGGAATTCTTCTTGAGTACGAGCTTGAACTCTTTGAGCCTGACGATCGAGCCTGCTCATCCCCTCCCAGCGGAATCTATCTGTACGTCAAAACCTTTCAGGCCAGACTTAGGTTACCTTTATCTTTTTTTCATAGCTAACTTATTTAGGTTTTTCAATATTTTTCTTGTTGCCATGGCGTCGAACTCCTTTAGATTTATCATAGGATTCCTCTCCCTGTGCACCATGGTAGGCGTCCGACCTACCATTTTTCTATTTTGTAATTTTTTTTATCTTTAAACATCACCCCACGCTAAGGATTGGTGGTATGTGTCTCCACAGTTCAGAAGGAAGGGACTACTTAAAGGTGCCCCTTCCTCCATTCACGGCTGGAAGGAGTTCTTCTTCATTTTTCATCCCACCCTAGAACTAGGGCTACCTCCATGGGGTGAGGTAAGAGAATCGGTTTGCCGAGCTCCTAGACTAGAAAATGAAGATTGGAGCTCGATCGATAAGTTGAAGTCCTTTGATGCTCCACCAATTTCTAAACTCTTGGACAAGCAAATCTTATTCAATTTCGACCTCAGTCCTCTTAACCCGATAAGTAGTTTGTGATATTCAGCCAGTTGGATGGTATTCATTTTTCTGATCTTCTAACTTTATCTTTATAGAAATGACCCTCAAGGAATGGAACCGCTTGATGAAGGGGGTCTGGACCCTTAAAAGAAAGGACGATTCTTCTGGCAAACCACAGAAGAAGGCCCGAACTAGAGAGTCAAGCCAGGCTGCATCAATTTGGTCCGGACCAGCCCTTGAACCCACCGCTACCATGCCGAGCCCGACCCTGTCTGATGAGGCCATCCCTCTTACTCCTGTTCGGCAAGAGAAAGCTATGGAGAAGAAGAAGAGGGCCACTGGCAAGAAGGTCGAGTGGAAGGCTAAGAGCTTCGAAGGAGGAGACCTTAGCCAAGAATAGGATTTTCTGGACAATCGAAAGATCATCCAGTCACTAATAGAGGGGAGCGTCCTTCCCCACATCGTTGAAAGGATGCACCAGAAGGATGACGTCGAGAGGTTTGATAAATCATTTGCTGCCTTTCTGGAGGTAAGTGGTTTCTTCTAATTTTGACTTCATGCCCATTAAGCTTTGGAACTGAGATCTTTTATGATTTTGATTTGTTGTGTATTTTGCAGCTGGGACACTATCTTTTTGCCCACTCTGAAGTAGCAAGCTAAAATTGGGCCAAAGCTTCTAGAGTCCTAAAAGAAGCTCGCACAGAAGCCGAGAAGGCCCAGGTCGAGGTTGACATTCTAAAAGTCACCTCGGAGATCCATTCATCTAAAGTTGAACACCTTCAGAATGAACAGAGAGAGGAGCGTGGCGAGATGGCGAAGTTGAGGGCCGAGCTAGCCTTGAAAAAGGAGGAGAAAAGAAAGGTGCAAGAGGAGGTTAGCGCTACCATGAAAAGGACTGTGCAGAACTTCAAGTCCTCCAAGGATATGGAGGACATCAAAATAGACTTTGCCCAGGAAGCCTTCTTGGAAGGGTTCCAGGTCTGCATGGGACGAGTCGCTGAGAATTTTTTCAACATCAATTTGGATCTCTTCTTAGAAGAGCCAGATGATAGAGCTGGCCCTTCAAGCATCGATGCCGAGGTCGCTCCTAAATCTGTAGATGCAGTATCTGAGCTTGCCCAAGGGTCAGAGTCGATCGAGAATGTCCCATCCTCTCCAGTGGGCAAGCCGCCCGAGGTCTAAACTTTTGACATCTATATACCCTCTTTTTTTTTTTGGTGTACCAAACATATTTCAAGTAATGAGAGCAAATCCTTCTTTTCATTTATACTTTGCATTGTATGTGATTCAGAACATCTCTGTCGATCAGTGCCACGATCTCCTTTCTTCGGTTGATGCCGACCCTTACCTCAGAGGGTTTTGTTCAAGCCTTTGATAAAGGGTTTGAAGGAGGCCCACCAATTGAGAAAAAAATTGAAAAGAGTTGAGGTCGACCTTCAGGCCTCTCAAAAAAATACTGCAGAGGCGACTAAGAAAGTCACTCACCTCCGAAGTTTACACATGAAGGACACGGTGAGCTTCAGCATTCGAAAAAAAGATTTTGAGGAGCTCACCAAACTCTGGAAGCGTGGAGTGACAAGTTTTGGGCACTCACAGTGAAGATCGACTCTCTAGAAGTTAATCTCAAGAAGGCGGAAGAGAAGATTCGTCTCTTGAAAGGAAGTTCACCATGGTCCATCGACGAAGCTCAGCATGACTGAAACTGATCGAAGAAGTTCTCCCAGTTTCAGAAGCAGCTACAGGATGCTGAAGATTGACACAATAATTACTAGGCGACCTGGGTAGGAAAGATGTCCAGGCTTGAAGGTGAGCTAAAGGCTGCCAGGAACGAGGCGACCTCTTTTCAGAAGAAGTTTCATGGCATTCAGTAGGTTGGATCAAGCGGCAAACCTGAGAAGCTCGTCTTCCTGAGGAGGACTGTCGGCAAACTCTCGGAGGCTGTTGGGGTGGAGAAAATTGAAGTTTAACAATTGAAGCTCTAGTTGACTTGGGAGCGTCAAGCCATCAAGGATGCTGAAGCTGAATCTGAGGTTTTGAGGAAGCAACGGCAAGAGCTCGAGACCAAATTTGAATACTCCAATAGGATGTACATCGACGGTCTATACAAGAAGAAGAAGCTAGAGAAGGAAATTTTCAAACTAAAGAAAGCTTTGGTGATGGCTAGAGTCGATAGCCCAAAGTTCGAAGAGCTCGGATCGCCTTAGGACTTTACCTCTTTTTTTTATGTAATCAATTTTACCGATCTTTATCTTATCTGTAATGCATTTTCTTTTTCGCACAGTCGGCCTTTGCTGACCTCTACTTTACTTGTAGTGTGTCCATTGTAATCGATCTTATTCACTTTTACTTATAATGAACTTAACTTCATAATAAAATAGTACCTTTTTCATAGTCATCTCTTACGAATTCGATTATGGATATCTAATTTTTCTTTTATTTCTAACGAGATGCTTGTCGTGGATGTCGGATCAGGGGTTCGTTCTGTGGATTAGGATGGAATTTTTTCTTTTACGTTTGGCACGGTTGTAGGGGAATGTGCTCATCAATCGTTAGTAGGGCCTTGGCCTTTTCCTCATTTTAAATCAACATGGCCTTGACCTTCCACCCCTTGTATGATCATAAAGGTTCGTCGGATCCATCGATAGGTTGTTGTCTTGGCATTGCTCACGTTAGGATGAGATTCTTCTTCGGTTTCTAACGGACTGTAGAGGCACATTAGGACCGTCGGCAGGACATCTTCCCTCATCTCATCTTAGTTCAACGAGGCCTTCAACCTTGCTCACGTTAGGACGATATTCTCCTCCTATTCCTAATGGATTGTAGGAGCACATTAGGACTGTTGGTAGCCTCTTCCCTCATCTCGTCTTAGTCAATTATAGTGGGCTAGACGAGGATCTCTGCTCACTCACGTTATGAGGTTCTCCTCCTTCGACTTCTCACTTATGAGGTTCTCCTCCTATTCCTAACAGACTATAGGGGGACATTAGGACCGTTGGTAGGGCCTCTTCCCTCATCTCGTCTTAGTTGAACGAGGCCTTCGACCATGCTCACATTAGGACGAGGTTCTTCTCATGTTCCTAACGGACTGTAGGGGTACATTAGGGCCATTGGTAAGGCCTCTTCCCTCATCTCATCTTAGTCCAATGAGGCCTTCGATCTTGCTCATGTTAGGATAAGGTTCTCCTCCTGTTCCTAACGGGCCACTTTTGGTTGCTTTAGAGTTATCATTACACAATCTTTATGCCAAGAAGTAATGATGTTAAAATAGAAAGAACTTTAATTATTGAAGACAAGTTACTGGTAGTACATTCTTAAGTTTTTCGAATTTCAAAGCCGTGTTGCCCCTCCAAGCTTCTTCAAGCGGTAAGTTCTGGACCAGATGACCTCCTCCACTCTATACGGACCTTCCTAATTCAAGACAAGCTTTTCTTGCTCTTGAGGCTTCAAAATGGATGCTCATCGGAGCACCAAGTCTCCCACTCTGAATGCTTTGCTTTTTACTTTAGAGTTATAGTATCTAGCCACTTTTCATTTGTAGGCTGCCATTCAAACTTGGGCATCTTCTCTCTTTTCTTTCAATAGATCGAGACTAACTTTAAGGTCCTGTGAGTTACGATACTCATTGAAGGTCACGATCTATGCTGATGGAAGTTTAAGCTCGATCGGGATGACTGCCTTTGTCTCAAAGGCTAGGATGAATAGTATTTTTTTAGTTGGTAGCCTATGAGTAGTTCGGTACGTCCAAAGGATGTGGTAAAGTTCGTCCACCCAAGTCTTTTTTGCTCTTTCAAGCCTTACCTTGATATCCTGTAGTAAAATTCTATTGGTCACCTCTGCTTCACCATTTGCCTGTGGATGGGCCACTGATGTGAAGTGATGGAAGAAGTTTAGATCTTCATAGAACTCAGCGAACCTCATCCCAGCAAACTGTCATCCGTTATATGTTATGAGAGTTTGGGGCAGACCAAACTGATAGACGATTGACTTTCAGATGAAGTCCTATACCTTGACCTCAGTAATTTTTGCTAGTGGTTCGACTTTGACCCATTTGGTGAAGTAGTCGATCGCAACTAGGAGAAACTTCTATTGTTCGGATGCCATTGGAAAAGGGCCAAGTATATCCATTCTTCATTGTGCAAATGGCCAAGGTGCACTTAGTGGAGTAAGCTCGAAGGCCGACTGTCTTTATATGTTTATATTTTTTTGATAGTGGTCATATTTTTTGACATACTCTATAGAGTCATGGTACAAGGTTGACCAATAGTACCCTTGCCAAAGTAGTCTTTGTGATAGGAATCTAGCTCCTACATGACTTTCATAAATTTTCTCATGCACTTTTTATAATGCGAAGTCGGCCTCCAAAAATCAGAGACATCTCAAAAATGATAGCGAATACGATCTTTTATACAGCTTGCCCTCATACAAAATATACCGAAAGGCTTGATTCCTAAGTTTTTGAGCTTCTTTTAGATCATAAAAAAGAACTCTCTCTTTGAGATAGGCAACTAACAAGTCAATCTAGCTTGGCTCGTGCTCCATTTGCATAACAAGTTATGATTCCTCTGAGCTTGGATATTTTAGAATTTCAAAAAATACTTCTTCGGACAGTTTGGCTGGAGCTAAAGTGGCCAATTTAGAGAGGAGGTTAGCTCTTGTATTTTCTACCCTCAGAATCTGTTGAATGTCAAAACTTTTGAAGGTTGGAGTTAAATTCTTTACTTTCTTAAAATATTTCATTATACTTTTCTTTCGTGCTTCATAGTTGCCACTAATTTGATTGACCACTAATTAAAAATCACTGTAGACTTGAAGCCAATCTACTTTTAACTCTCTTGCTATTTTTAATCTGACGATTAGCGCTTCATATTCGGTCCCATTATTAGTTGTAGAAAATTTGAAGTGTAGTGCATATTCGACGACGACTCCCTCGGGGTTGACTAAGACCAACCCTGTGCCTGCTCCAGCAGTGTTGGACGAACCATCCATGTAAAGGGCCCAAAAACCTTCGAAAAGGTTGACACTCTCTTCGGGGAGGCTCGGTTGCAACCACGAGATGTCGGTCTCATTCTGTTCAAGCTCGGCTTCATCTGGAATGGTATATTCTACTATAAAATCTATCAATATCTGAGCTTTGATTGATGGTCGGAGTCGATAATTGATGTCAAACTTCATGAGCTTGATTGTCCATTTTATGATTCTTCCGAAAGTATTCGTTCGATGAAGGACTGCTTTTATTGATTGACCCATGAGGACCGTCATGGTGTGCCCCTGAAAGTAAGATCGAAGTCTTCTGAAAGTAATTAGAAGAGAGTAAGTCAATTTTTCTAACTTAAAGTACCTGATCTCTGCATCCCTCAAGACTCGACTTACGTAGTAAATTGGTCACTACATTTTCACTTCCTCCTTGATCAGGACTGCTGCCAAGACCGTCGGAGAGACTGCTAGGTACAAAAATAATTCTTCTTCAGATTCAGACTTTGCCAATAGTGGAGGTAAGCCGAGGTAGTTTTTGAGATTCTCAAATGCCCGTTGGCACTCCATCATCTAGCAGAAGTTCTTTGGTTGCTTGAGAAGTTGGAAGAAGGGCATGCATCGCTCGACCGATCTCGAGATAAAGCAATTTAGGGATGCCACTTTTTCAGTCAGGCACTGAACTTCTTTGATTATTTTTGGAGCAGTCATCTCCTAAATAGCTTGGATTTTTTTTGGATTTACTTCAATCCCATATCTTAACATCATAAATCTCAGAAACTTTTCTAAGGTAACACCAAAGGCGCACTTGGTTGGATTCAGCTTCATCTTATACTTTTTGAGTACACTGAAGGTCTCTTCAAGATCGATGATATGGTTTATTGAAGCTCGACTTTTGACGAGCACGTCATCCATATACACCTCCATATTGTAGTCAATCTGCTCCTTGAAGATCTTGTTGATCAGATACTAGTACGTTGTCCCTATAATTTTGAGTCCAAAAGGCATAATCCTGTAATAGTAAAGACCACGGTCAGTAACGAAAGTGATTTTCTCCTCGTTCTTCAATGCCATCCGTATTTGGTTATAGCCAGAAAAGACGTCCATGAAGGTGAGAAGCTCGTGGCCTGAGGTTGCATCTATTAGTTGATCAATTCTGGGTAGAGGGTAGCTATTTTTTGGATAGATTTTGTTCAGCTTTTTGAAGTCTATACACATCCTCCACTTACCATTTTTCTTTTTGATGAGAACCACGTTTGAGACCCAGCTCGGATAGTTAACTTTTTGGATGAATCCAATTTTAGAGAGCTTGCCTACTTCTTCTACAATTACTTTCTGCCTCTTCGGGGCATGGTTGCGCATCTTCTCTTTTACTAGCCAATACCTAGGATCAACGGCCAACCGATGTTTCATGATCTCGGCATCAATTTCTAATATATCTACTGGGATCCAGGTGAAGACGTCCACATTCTTCCTAAGGAAGGTGACGAGTCGCTCTCGAACCTCATCCCCCAAGTTGGAGGCAATCTGCACAGTGTGCTCCACACTCCCATCATTTAAGGGCATAGATACAAGGTCCTCCATAGGCTCGCCCCACTCTTCGGTAAGGTTGTCACGGACATCTAGCCCATCAACAAGATAAAGATCGAGCTAGATGTTTTTCTATAGGAAAATGGAGTAACAACGTCTTGCTAATGCCTGGTCTTTCTTGATCTCTCCAATTCTACAGCTCGTTGAAAACTTCATCTTTAGATAATAAGTTGACACCACTGCTTAGAGCACGTTCAAACCAAGTCGGTCGAGAATAGCATTATAGGTAGATGGAGCCTTTACGACTAAAAAATTGATCTGTGCTTTAACCAGCTTCGGACGTTGCCTTGAAGTCACAGTCAAAGTTATTATGCTCTTAACTGGCATGGCATCATCAGTGAAGCTTACCAATGAAAAGTTTATAGGTCCTAAGTGGTTATTGAGTAAAAATATTTTTGAAAAAGTATTATAAAATAAAATATCAGCAGAATTTTCATTATCTACCAAAATGCAGCGCACATCATAGTCGGTAATATTTAAAAAGATTACAACCGCATCATTATGCGGAAACTAGACTCCTTAAGCATCCTCATCAGTGAAAGTGATGGGCTCTTCAGTTCTCTGCCTCTTTCCGAGCTCGGCTGACCTGCTAGCCCCCCTCACTGAAGTCTCCTAGAGATGGTATTGATGATGCTAAGGAGTGGCCGATCCGTCTACTGCTCCTCCCTTTGTGGTTTTAGTTATGGCAATGCCCTTGGGTGATCTTTCCATCCTTCAGATCGATGCTGTAGGAATCGATCGAGTCTGCCTCATCTAATGAGCTCCTCGATCTCATCTTGGAGCTAAATACATTTTTCAATATCGTGATTGTGGTCACGATGATAGAGGCGGAACTTATTTGGGTTGCATCTACTAGGATGGGAGCGCATCCTTTCGGGCCTCAGTAGTTGCTCCTTAATCTCCATCAGTACTTACATTTTTGGAGCATTAAGGGAGGCATAATTATGGAACCTTCAGAGGGGGGACCCCGCTGTGCCCTTCTGTCAGGGCTTCCCTACCTTTGAGCTCGGAGAGGAGTTCAGGCTCGCTTGCGCTCAAGAGAAGCTCGAAAGTGTGGTCGAGCTTCACTTGACTTTTCTTCCTTAGCGGGCCTAACCGGCTCATCGATTCATCGCTCTCCAATGACTTCATTGCTCTTGGCCTTGAAGGCCTCTTCCACTCGAGCATACCCTTCAGCCTGAGCTAGCATATCAGCAAAATTTTTAGGGTACTTCTTCTTCAGAAAGAATAGCAGATTATTCTTTTGAAGGTCACCCTTTAGCATGGCCATTGTAATAGATTGATCTAGATTTTGGACCTCTAAAGCAGCGGCATTGAATCGATTAATAAAAGCTCGGATGGATTCTCCCTTCTGTTGCTTGATTTTGATGAGAGATTTTGAGCCCTGCCTAGGATGTCGGCTACTAATAAAATGAGCTGCAAACTGATGGCTCATCTAGTTAAAAGAGAAGATGGTATTCGGCTTGAGAGCCGAGTATCAGTTTCTGATGGCTTCCTTTAGGATGGACGGGAAGGCTCAGCAGAGAATGGCGTCTGATGTGCCATGGAGCAGCATCATTATTCGGAAGGCCTCTAGGTGATCAATCAGATTGAAGATCCCATCGTAGCTCTTGAATTGAGGGAGCTTGAAGTTCGAAGAGATCGGTACCTGCATGATGCACTAAGAGAAAAGAGGATCGGTACAGATATCACTACCATGAGAGCGAGGAGCATGGCGGAGTTCCTCGATCCATCGATTCATCTCTTATAGTTTTCAATCTAGATCCTCTCAATCGTAGATTTTTAAGATCTTTTGACTGAACGAAAGTAAAGTTCCCTCAGGAATAGTCATGATCAGAGCAGGGGCTCTTAGATCTCTGCTTTTCCTTTTTGGAGGTCACCGATCGACTAGCCCAAGTCGGCTATCCCTAGATCGGATCATGGAGCTCCGGAGAAGCCTGCTCCGATCGAATTGACGCCAGAATCTGCTGTTGCATGGTTTGCACCATCTTCATGAGATCGCGAACCTACTAGACTAGCAGGTTGAACTACTCCACATCTATCATGACTACAGGTGGAGCTTGAGTTGCCAGAGCTGAAGCGGAAGCGGATAGATCTGGATGGGATCTGACTGTAGATGCCGTTGACCATCGAATTGAAGCTTTCCTGGGAGCCATTTTTTTTTGGAAAGGACTCTAGAGAAGAAGAAGAGATATCGCTACTGAGCACTCCTTTAAGAATAAGAAAACCTCAGGAATAGAGGGTCCTTCTTCTAGCGCCAATCCTGTTGGTACAAAATCTGATCATTATCAGAGAAGCATCGGAGTTGGAGAAGAAGACATCACTGCTAGTGACCTACAAAATAAGTCTCGTCCATAGCCTGAGGGTGGCTTCGACAAGATCCTCCGATGATCAAGTCAGCTCTTTCGGCCAATAGAAATAGAGTACTCAGTCGAGAGAGTTGCAAAGTATTGAGAAGAAGAAAGCCTGGAGAAAACATATCTGGAGGATCCCTTTTATAGACGGAGCCTATAATAAACTGATAGTGATAGTCATAACTATCGGATAGTGGGCCACTCGGAGCCACATGGGATTTGTTATGGAGGATAGTATCTGTTGTCGCAAGGTGCCAGTCCATTTGAGATAAAATAGTCAAAGTTTGGAGGAGTAGGCATCGGTTGGTGATGATCTTTGAGCTATATCAATTTTGGAGGAGTTCGAACTCCTCTAAGGTAGTCTGAGTGTGGGTCAATTCATGCCATGCCCAAGGTCGAATTTATGTAGAAGAGGAGACTCTTCTAGAATCAGAAAGTAGACCTATTGGAGAGATTTGCACGCAACTCTTCTGGAGGAGAAATCCAAGGAAGAATTTGCCTAATGGAGGAACCCAACTATTGGAGAGAATCTGAAAGGAGTTCATCTGTTGAAGGAGTTCGAAAGGAATTCACCTATTGGAGGAGTCTGAAAGGAGTTCGGCTACTAGAAAAGTTTGTCTGTTGGGAGAATCCGGAAGGAGTTCATCTGTTGAAAAAATTCGAAAGGAGTTCGCCTATTGGAGGAGTTTGGAAGGAGTTCGGCTGCTAGAGAAGTTCGTCTATTGGAAAAATTCAAAAGAAGCTCGTCTATTGGAGTTCGAAAAAAGTTCGGCTGCTAGAGGAGTTCGCATGTTGGGAGAATTCGGAAGGAGTTCGCTTGTTAGAGGAGTCCGAAAGGAGTTCGACTGCTAGAGGAGTTTGCCTATTGGGGGAAACTGGAAGGAGTTCACCTGTTGAAGAAGTCCGAAAGGAGTTTGGCTACTAGAGAAGTTTGCTTGTTGGGGGAATCCAAAAAAAGTTCGTCTATTGGAGGAGTCCAGAAGGAATTCGGCTGCTAGAGAAGTTCGCCTGTTAGCAGAATCCGAAAGGAGTTCGCCTGTTGGAGTTCGGAAGGAGTTTGGCTGCTAGAGGGGTTTGGCCATTGGAGGAAGATTGGCCGAATGAGATGCGCAAGTGCTGAAAACTTGGCCGGTTCTCTAGGACAGTATTGACTATTCAAGTTTGCCTAGAGAAAAAATCCGCGATGTCTTGTCGAATCCAAAATCGGTCTTTTCGATCAATCAGATTCTCTGGCTACAGTGTTGGAGGTTGGCCATTCCAGAATGATTCAGAGCTTGAATATTCCTACAGGTTGAGGTTCAGTTTCTATAACCGCAATCAGACGAAACTAATTTAGTCGAAATCTTAGCCGAACTTCGGTAGGCGTGGATTTATCCTCAACAACCGTATTTCGAGACCTCTCAGATTATCTCGAGACGTCTCATTCGACTTTGAGTCCTCTGGGTTTGACCAGGAGACGTCTCATTCTTAGGTGCCTGAAAGTCAGCTTTCTAAAAAAATTTGCATCCTGAGACCAAGTCCTCGCAATTCTGATGGAGATGTCTCACCGCGACTCCGAGACCTCTCGAGAATTGTTCAAGTCATCTCGATCTCAGTATGTAGAAACGATGTTTCTATCTTCTGAGATGGAGATGACTTGAGTTCAACTTGAGTCCTCTCGAAATTATGCCAGAGCCTTATTCCACCATGCCAACTACCAGGAGATGTCTCGAAAATTTTTGGAGACATCTCGAAATCGCTCCAAAACTATTTTTGATGAAAATATGTTACAGACCATGCTCTTTTGATCCTGATTTGAATTGCATTTGATTTCTTACTTATTTTGGTCAAAGAGCTCTCTTTCTTCTAATCTTTGAAATGCTTAAGAAAAATTTATCCGTAATCATGTGCTTTAATATTTATTCATCATCAAAATCACTTAGAGGTTCAACAAGATGAAGACTAGTTCAAAGAGTCTTCTTGTACAAGATGACTCAACCTTCTGGATAGTTAGAAATATGACCTTTTCAGCTCAGGACTTCCAATCGGAAAGAAAAGGGAATGGAGTATGAAGATCGAAGCCTTCTGAGGTTGTCTTTGAACATGGTCAACTCCATTTTCAAGGTCTCAAAAGTTCCCAAACCCCCGCATAGGACTGTCTGAGCCATAGGGTTCAGAGCTTCGGCGCCTAGATAAGGAGCCAGCCTTGGTAGTGGTTTGAGGAGCATCCTCAGACATAGCTCAGGGAGGAGGCGGCCAAGAACTCCAATCGCCTTGATAGTTCTCACCCTTAATCTCACTATTGGAAGACATTTTTGGGATGGAAAGGAAAAATAAAGAGATCAAGCGAAGAAGAAAATAATGGAAAAATTGGAAGGAAGCAAAAGGGACCAATTGGAGGAGCTTGGACAGAAAAATACTCACCAGAGCTAGAGAAGATGATGGCATAGGCGGTGGTAAGAAATCCCTTCGATAGACTGAGTGCAGGCATAGTCCAGATCGAAGCCCTGGTCCACCTGATTTAGCCATGTGGCACAGATCATGGCCACCCAATCAAGCAACTCTTCATCGGACCCCTCCTAATTCAGCCATGTAGATCGATCCATGAGAAATACTGCTGGGCAGATCAGTGCCAAACACGTGGTGATTATGATAGGCCAGCCCATAACTATCGAATCCCGCCTTTTCAAATTGGAGTAATGTTCTACCTCAAGCTACCCAACCCTCATAAATGCAATGGGATTCATGAAGTGCTGTATCTTTCTCATAATTAGGGTGCGATTAGCAAAGTGGTGCAATTGATTCAGTTTCAAAATCTATGAAGCGATGTGATAGTTTGCCTAAAATTTGTGCACTTGGATGATTCATCAGAATGGATAAAAGCCGAGAACTCGTCCTCAGGACCTCTACTTCATTCGAGGCAAACACCTCGAGTTTGAAGTAGGGGGCAAGTGTTGTAGGGTCACATCACCTCGACCATCAACTAACAACTTCATCGGACTTATATCAAACCCATGGTCGATTTTCAGCCGATGACTATCGAGATTCCAGAAATGTTAAAGCCGTTATTAGGGGAACATGGGCTAGTACCATTTTCCTTAAATTTTGGCCGGTCACATGAAACTCCTAATGGTTCTGATGAAATATGGCATGTGAGTTAATGTCGCTAATCACCCACTACCCATGACGACATCATGGACCATAATTCTCCATAATGGTTATCGGTTATCAAGGTAATGTAATTCTCCTCCCCTATAAAAGAAAAACATAAAAGACTCTTTGGTATGTTTTTAGAGACCAGAGAAGTACTATCTTGCTAATTCTCTCTCACTATTTTCAAAGCTTCGACTAACTTTAGCATCCAAAGATCCTCCACTTATTTCTAAAGCTTTAGTTAACTTTGGTATCGAAGGATCCTACATCAAAAAATCTCTAGTGATCGAACTTTTCTTATAGAATTTGAAAGTATCCAGCCATTCTTGAATTACCACCGACCACCAAGCTCCATCTTGAATATGCGCCAACCTTGGCTACTTCTCCTCGGTCTGAAGCATTGTGGCAACAGGCCCAGGAAAGAATGCTTTGCAAGCTCGACTTTGAGAAGTTGTCGACACACTATACTAGGATTTTTCTTTCTTTCTTTTTTTCTTTTTTCCCCTCAAACTCCATGAAACTCAAGGATTCAGTCGTACCGGTTCCTTCCATAATCTTTTCAATTATCCCTAAAAGTCTGCTGTTCAGCTTTATGGGAACCTAGCGACCTGGTTCTGTTGTCAGCAATCTCGAGCAGAAAGACCCCCATTCTCATGCATCATCTCAACGTCAAGCGTCCCAAACTGCTTTGTTTCTCAGCGGTAGCTGCTCCAAACATTCTGAACGGCCTCAGCCCAAATCAATTAAAAGGAGGAATCAAAAAATTGCATCACGTTGATAATAGTTTTCTATTCCGAGGGCCAACACAATCTCCATTCCCAACTTAAAACTCGATGCTCTACGACTGCGAATTAATTTTGGGTCCTTCAACAAAAGCTCTGTTTCATTGCACAGGGGAACCATATATTCATTTTCTGCTATAAAAGATTTTGCTTGAAAGTAGTAAATGGCACGATTTCTGCTAACTTCCAAGACCAATCAGCCTCCTAAGCAGTAACAACTCTGATTTGGAGACTTAGATTTTTTTTAAAAATTTTTACCAAATATTATTTCGTCAATTTTACTGAAAAACAGATTTTTGACTCAAAAATATTTAACAATAGGAATTGATTAGTTGCACCAAGTTTCAGTTAGCTATACTAATTAGAATCGAAAAATTGCACCTGCTCATCACATATATCAAAATTGATTTCATACCTCTTCAACCTAATACCCGAGCATGATCATGTAAAAAGATACTCTATATCCCAGAGAAATTAACAAGCTGAGCATTAACAACTCCGATTTAGAGTTGGAGTGCAAAAAAAAAAAAAAAAAAAAAAAAACTGTTTGGCGAATTTTACTAAAAAAACTGAATTTTGACTCTCAAAAAAATACAGCAACAGGAATTGATTGCTTGCACCAGGTTTCAGTTAAGTACATTAATTAGAATTGGAAAATTGCATCTGCTCGTTAGATATATAAAAATTTATTTCATAACTTCTTAAACTTGACACTGAGTATGATCATGTAAAAAGATACTCTATATCCCTGAGGAATTAACAAGCTAAAGAAATAAAGCTCTAGTCCAAAGAAATGAGTAGGTTTTCATGATAAACCTCACATTATCTATTTTATTGCCCATGCAGTAATATCATTCAAGCCTCACAGGAAACGCTGTCAAAAAACAAACATCACGTTGCAGCTGCTAGGATGGCTTAGTCAAGTTTGGTAGCGTTAGGCAATCCTAGCGGGTTATTCGACAAGTACTCAGAAATCTATCAATGTAATACGCAGGCTCCAGATATAAGAACCACATTGTTGAAGATCAGAACCTTGCAGAGCATCAAATGAATAGAAAAAGAATGATGACACCTTGATTGCTGGTAAAGGAGTTCATGGTTGAAAGAAACAGAATTACATGGAATACATTCATATTTTACAATTAAATGAACCACCCGGAAAGGATGCTTGTCTACAACATCATTGAAACATGAGAACAATTCACATTAGCTTACCTGGCAACTCGAATTGCATTTCAGTGAAATGTAACTAAAAGCACCAACTCCAACAGGCAAACGAGGAAGGAATGCGGCCAGTTTTTCTGATGTACTCTGCTTGCTGTGCTGTTAGAGCAGCTTGTTGGTTTCTTTTGGCCTCTGCTGCTGCTCGCTTTTCCTCAGCTTTGTGCCTTGCAGCTGCTAGCTTGTTCATAAGCCTCTCATGCGCACGAGCCCTCATTCTTTCTACCTCAACCTGTCGTACATGGCTATCGGTAAATATGAATATTAAAGTGTTGCAAATAACAAAGCAATTTTTTTCCCTTCACCATTTCATTGTTTTGGGTCAAGTGAGACCACTTCAGTCCAGCAATGAAAGCAGCACTGATAACTAAAACAATAAAATCAGTCAAATTGTTGAACCGTGGCTACAATATTTTTAGCTTAACATCTCCAAATTAGAGAGATGGAAGCAAACTTGCACCATACCAGATCCCTGATTGAGGTACCACAGGGAGGGCCTGCCAACGATATCAACAAGAATATTGATACTTCATCACTATCTCATTCTGCCATGATATAGAGTCCATCATGTGCTATGTTCAGCTTAATTGGTAGGCTTTTGCTCTCCCAAAATTTTGTATGATCAGAGAAATTTGGCAGTTTTCTCGGGTATTAGTAATGTAAGCTTATCCTTCTGAAACAATAATGTAGTGAGCCATGTACTTAGAAAGGCCCCATGTTACTCAGACACATAAAGGTGTCAGACAAAAATCTAGGAGAATTTCACATGCATAGGTGTACATTCAGTGAATGAGTTTTACTAGGATTAGTTGGAATGCATATTCCAAAAAGTACAGAGCGGGTGCGTGGTAGGGAAAACACAAGTTTCCTGATGCATGCTTAGAAGTTTTTATGTTGGTACAAAATCTGGCTTCAATATTGCCTGCCAACCACATCTCTTGCAGGCCATGTATGGTGGATGTTGGTTCTTTTGCTAGGCCTAATGCCATAGACAAGCTGATGTGATCGCTTTAAAAGAACATTGCTAATGGAAGATCAGAATCAGCATAGGATTTTTAGCATAAATTCTAAAGATAAGCACAAGAGATCACATAGCTGTTATTAGCAGCCCAAACCCCCAGAATTCATAGGCAATCGTTGCTCTAATCAGCACAAGTCACCATATCAGCCAGGGTCATCTCCACAAAACCATAAAATGGGAAAATTAAGATGGAAAAAATGTGAACATTATCTATATTTCTGAAATAGGTATTCAAGCATTTTAAAATCCACCATCCCCCATGGTCACTCTTCAATATACCTTGATATTTGATTCTCCATTTCGAGCATTTGAGCTTTTGTTGCTTTGTGTGTCGCTTGACCTTCAAGATACGTCTTTTGTAATGTATCAAGCTAAAATGCTCACAGTTTCTCTGTATTCAAGAGAGAATTTCTTTAGAATCTTGGCTTGCAAACAAGACTCAGTTTGTAGGTTCTACAGCCCCAGGATTTAGAAGTATCACCGAGTTCATCAACTCAATGCTTGAAAGTTCCTTGCCTAAATTCTGGCTTGCCACATTTCTGGAACAAATGCAGGTATCTTTGAAAATTGGCGAAGCGATAGAAGACAAAATTGGCCTAGAAATTGACATCACTTCCTAAAGAATTTTAGCTTTTCCTAGAAGAATTCTACTAGTCATGTCTATTTTAGGTAAAAGAGTTTTACTAAAACTAGGAAGAGGAATCTGACATGAATTAAGGGCAGACCTCACCATTATAAATAAAGGTTTTATATCTTAGTTTTATATCAACAAATAAAAAAAGGGGACTTAAAACCTACTTTCAAAATTCTTCTCTCTTCTTCTAGGTTTCTTTTACAAGATTTGAATTGAGCAGATTGAGAAAAATCTTCCTTCTTCTCAATCAGATCATTGTGTTAGGTCTTCAATTAGGTAGGGTTCATATGAATCATTAGGTCTAGGCATCAAGTTCAGGTATGTACAGATCCATAAGCTACTCAAGACTCATTGGATTTGAATCATGTATGTATGAGGTCCAATTTTGGATCCCAAGCAAGATTGAGCTTCAATTTCTTCATGTAAGCGATGACATAGTCTTTAAGTATAATTAGTAAAATATTTATAAGAAATATGAAGATATACCTGTAAAAAAATTATGCATCATGAAATCTATCAGATCAGACTGGGTCTAGGTTGGGTTAGGATCATAAAAATCAATCCCATGCTAGTATTATATTTTAGTTAGGAGTTCAGGTCAGGTAAAATTTACCAGAACCATTTATGGACTGGAAAAGTTTTAGGGGTCTATCCATGGTCTATACTTGACTGATAGGTCTATAAGTTCAGAATAGGTCCAAGTGAGGTCCAGGTCAGGTTCCAGGTTTGCAAACTGTAGGCTTGCTCGGTGTGGAGGCTAGTAGAGGATTAAGATATCAACTTGGCTAAGATTGAGCTTCAAAGTTGAAAGTTTGAATATCTTAATGATAGCCTGTACTCAAAGGTGGAGGCAGGGAGAGGATCAAGGAGTCAACTGAGTCTAAGAACCGAGCTTTAGCATTGGAAGGGCAACAAGATGGCAGTTGGATGTTG
Organism: Cocos nucifera; assembly: GCA_006176705.1. NCBI lineage: Eukaryota > Viridiplantae > Streptophyta > Magnoliopsida > Arecales > Arecaceae > Cocos > Cocos nucifera. The sequence goes on from QRFJ01004643.1 coordinate 80,662, forward strand.
GCTCATGAAAATCATCAGCATTTCTTCTCTCTCTCTCCCATCTCTTCTTTTAGAGATAAAGCTGGAAAGCTGGGTGTTACAACAATATCTTGAGTTTTGCTCTAACTTTTAAATGAGGGGCCCTTTGTAGAATGAGTTTTTGCTCTAGTTTTTGCTTCTAATGTAGAAGTGTACTAGAATTTATACACTGCGATGGAAATCATTAGGTGCAACATATTGATCCAATGCAAAAGTGGAATAAGTTTATTATAAAACTGTAATAGGTGAAAGGCATCCTTAGAAGTTACCAAGTTCATTAGTGAAGAATTTGAAGACCAAAAATAATTATATCCAAGGTTAATTAAGCTTTTGACAATGTAGAAAATGTGCGAATCATAGCTCTAATAAAGTGAGTATGGCCTTCTTATTGAAAAAACAATGAAAAATGAAAACAACATTTCCCCTCTGAAGCAAGATATGAGAAAAAGATGCACATGTAGTCATTTTCTTTGGTAATTATTGAATAAACATTGGTCTCCACTATATATGGGTATGGTTTGGACTGGTATCTAATGATTTTTGGGCTTTTGAAAGCCTAAAAATGCTTCAGACAGTATTTTATTTTGGTTAATACTAGTTGTTAATCTATAACTGGACTCATACTGAGGATAGGGGTAGAGATGAACACTGAAACGTCATTATCGAAAAAATTGTGTTCCTAGATGGAATTTTTTTTCATATATATACTCTTCCCATATGTCACCTTTTCTACTCTTCTGCTTCATACATACACTACCCACAAAACATCAAACATTTTTTAAGTCATGGAGGCCCACTATTAACCTCATTATTTTCTGGTAAGTGAGTTTTAGTCCTCAGTCTCTCGAGTTTGTTTAGTTGGGTTTAATTGTAACATACTTCAAGAAGTTTGTGCAACTAAGGAGCTGCTATTATGAATACCATTACTGAAGAAATAATGAATTCAGGTAGATTTTCATTAGGAAAAGAGGCTTCATTCTTTCTTTCCAAGACTTCATTTGGAACAAATAATGAACGCAGGGTTCTCCTGCTTGACTCAAAATGATACACATGATAAAGGTACTTCATTCTTTCTTACCAGGAAAAGGGACTTTATTCATTTTAGATCTTGAATTTGAATCTACTTCTCCTCCGAGTTTATTATTATGATCTAAATATTCCTTTAACGGCAACCAGGATATTTATAAGAGACCAGCAAAGCGATCTAAAATCATTGCCAATATTTTCAATGGACTGTTGGTGATGGCGAGTAGATATTGGTCATGTTTGATCCTTGGTTCTCCAATATTCCTTGAACAAGCATTCAATTACATTTGATGTCTCTTAACTGGGAAATTCCTTATGTTCCAGAACTTATTTTGCCAGGCCACAACCCTCTTGGAAAAAGGTCTTACAATCGGTTCTCTTCCCTCCCTCTGTAATGTTTCATATTCTTAGCCTCCTACTTCTAGTAAACAATCAGTAGATACTCTCCCATGGGCTCAGATCTTTACAGCAAGGTAATTTCTTGAGAAGTCTACTTGTCTCCTAGTAACAGAGCTAATGATGTTGATGCTTCTAGTATAATCTTATATTTGGAAGAACAAAGTTCACCCTCAGATCCTGATGTTTATTTTGACAACTATTTTGAGGGCAGCTCCCTAATGCAACTCTCTTGAATCATTAGGGCATCTATCTGTTTGACATGTGTTCTGAGTTCTTTGGAACTGAGGATACTTTGGAGCATGTTACTGCTCTAGGTCCTCACTGTTTACATAGATGTTAGACATTAAAGCAGCCAGAAATCCATGTTTAGATGGAATAGTTTTAGATAATGTCCTGTAAGATTCACACAATTATTGTAAAAGTGCTACGTTTTGAAATCTGCTACATGGTGTTGTCCTGATGGCATACCATGATTACCACCAAATGCATGGATAATTAAACTACCATTAATTATAAGGTTAATGCATTGACGGTCTAATGCAACTAAGGGCAGTTCTTTTTGAGAAATCCATGACAAATAAAAGAGCTAGCTAGTGTTATATCTGGAATAACGAAGCATTAAATATCTGACTGCATGCAATCAGAAACACATAGGTACATAACACATAAACATATATTTATATGCATATGTGCCTACAAAAGTATGCATATATCCATGTATTCACACATTTATACATGCACGTGCATTTCTCATGCAGAAAATGACAGGGTTTACCTCAATCTTCCTCATTTCAGCTTCGGTTTTTGCTTTCTGGTGATTTTCCCAAGCTTGAATCTTGATTTCCTCACGTTTAAACCTGAGAAATTTTCTGCCACTCAGAAACTAAACCCTCATAAAAAGTGAACTACAGAAATCATACAATTTGATGCAAGGGGCAATGTCTAACACATAGTTCAAGTAAAGCTTTTCTACACAGGCAACCTGAGTCTTAGTGTAAAACTACCTGGCCAGATACTTGGCTTTTTCTGCCTCCTCCCAGGCTGCTGCTCGGGTCTCTATAACACTTTTAGCTGCCTGGTCTACAGAAACAGTCTTAAGTGAAACAGATGCATCTGTTTCCTCTTCCTTGCTTGCCCAGTTGGCTATGTTAGTCTTCCCCAATCGTTGGCCAAGAACCATTATTTCTCTCCTAGTTTTCATTTGTAATTCCTTTTCAGATAGCTGTGTGTTTTTGGAATCCACATGACAATCAGCTGACTCAGTTGGGTTTGAATTTGGAGCAGTTCTTTGTGGGGTTGACGGTCGAGAAGAAGCTGGGCTGCGTATTGGTGTTGTCGCTCTCACAGGAGTTCCTGTCCGAGAAGGTTCCTGGCTAGCAATTGGAGTCATTTCTGTGCCTATATCTCTCATAGATACAGACCTAGCTGTGGATGGGGGTGTGATAAATGTTGCAGCACTGTGAACAGATGTTGATGAATCATGCCGACTAAGACTGACTGCAGAAAGTTACACTTTCAATACACATTCAAAATTGCTCCAACCATGAAATTCCAAAACTCATTCTATATTACCACCACATTAATATAGATAATTAGGTTCAGATGAAAATGTACTGAATCTCCATGAAGTAGTTGATACATGATGATTATACAACTTCAAATGGAATGAATCTGGATTCTATTATTTCCTTAACGTACCATGAATATTACAGCTGCAGCTATCCTCAAGTAAGAAATCTTCTTTTCATGAGAGAAGAAAAATAGTCTAAAAATGATTTATAACTTTTACTTTAAAACCTCAAAAGCAAGAATTCTAGTGTAATTTCACAGTGGAAACGATAAAAGAGAACTTCATTACATCCATTGGCATCCATATCCTAAGCATGTGCATTATAGAGAGGTTCCGAGTTTGACATAAAGAAAGCATCACTCTCTTCTGAATCACACAGACCTAAACAAACACACATGCACAACAGACACATTTGGACACACATTCACCCACCCACTCACCCACGCATGCAGATGCCTGTTGCACAAACGCATGCATGTGCACACGCCCACACCCATGCACACACAGCCACATGCACGTGTACATGCGTGCATCAATGCACACCCCATGCACCATGCACACACCCACACATACACCCACACCCCTCCCCTCCAGTTGTTTGCACATGCATATGCATGAACACACATATGCATACACCCACACCGGCACCTACATGCACAACCCCATGCCCACCCACACCCCCAACCCCCCCTCCCTCGACAGACAACCATGCATATGCCCATACCCAAAGACATAAGCGCATACCTGCTGCTTGCTCACTAGCCCAACCAACGAGCATGCACATGTAGGCTAGTTCCAACAACATGAAAAATAGTCACAATTTAGTGTTTGATAACAATTCAAATAGAAGCAAAAACCAAGAATTCCAAAAAAAAAAAAGCTGCTAAATTAGTCAAAAATTTGGAAGGAATTCAAAGGACTAACAATTAGAAAATAAACAACAAGAATACACAATATAATCTTTCTAAAATATTCATATATTTATTTATGTAAAATAAGTATGGAAGAGGCAGGAATAAAAATGCAAAAAGCAAAAACACCAATGACGGTGCATAATATTAATAGTTTGCAACATGTAAGCATTTCTCATATTAGTCATGAAAAACTCGTGAATGGGGGCTTGCCATGGTCATTACACTAGTCTGCTTCACAAGAGATTCTAAGCATGCAAATGCACATGCTACACACGCACACACATTTGCATGCAGGCAAGTGCATGCGCACATCTCTATTGTTGTATCATCAAAGATTGCCACAATCTCAACACGTGGGAACAATTTAGATAGAGGCAAAAATCTAGAGTTGAAAAAAATGTTGGCAAACTAATCAAATGTTTAGAAAGAATTCAGATGACTAATAATTCAAAACATATAACACAAGTATGGAATGTGCTCTTTCTAACCATGACATGAAATCACTTTATTGTCCTCATTTGGGATTTGCATTGCAAGCATGCAACATCCTAAAAGTTACTAGTATTGTGCACATCACTAGGGAACTTCATCGCACATACATGGAAGTCCAACACGGGAATGAGCTTAAATATAGAAGGCTGATCGTATCATTAGATATTGAAGGTAAGTTATGTTATTAAATATAAAAGAAACAGATAGAACATTAGAAACAAAAATAAAGAAAGAAAATCCAAATTAAGGAACAAACAATTTTACATTCATAGCTGTCACAATGAGTATTAAATGATAATTTGTCTTACAAGGAGAACAACAATATTGATAAATCACTCAAATGGAATGCTCTACAATTCATGTTAATATAAGCAAGAAACTATACCAAATAACAAATAATTAATACAATATTGGAAGTAAACAACATCTCAAATATTGTTATTCAGAACAGGATGTTAGGACCTCTTTCAATTGTTGCCATGGGTGCTAAATGATAATTTCTTTTACAACAAACACAACAATATTGATCAGTCACTCAAACTGCATGATTTATTATTCATGTTAATATTACCAAGCAACCATAACAAATAATAAAACAACTACTGTAGCATTGGAAGTAAATAATTAACATCAGCACCGGTTCTTTGTGCCACCTCGAGATCTTGTTGAAATCCAGTAAGGACCTCTAATCTTCAAATTGACCTTGTTTCCATCCTCTCTATCTTTTATATTTTTTTGTTTCTGGTTGGCTAATCGCCGAATTTTGGCCAAGAAAGCGACTCTGTTTTGGTTTCCCTATTTTAATTTGATTTTGGCTCTTTTTCTTCCTTTTCCAGCCATTTTCACGCGGACATGCATCACCGAAGCTATTGTGCAGTCTCTCAAAACTACTCATGGCCTTAGCTGAAGCCTTAGTCACCGAAAGTCATGGATCTTCGGCTTGGGGCCGAAGCCCCTAATTTTGGTAGACTTTTTTTGGTTGATTATTTGGCATTGACCGTCTGTCACCACTAGCCGCCATTTATGGTGGTTGACCGTCAGTCCTCAAGCTGGCAATCACCACACTCGAACTTTCCTTCCCTTTGGTGGAGAGAGAGAGGCTATGTTTCCTCTCTTTCTCTCTCTTCTCGAACTAGTCGCCGGGCAGCAAACTAGCCTTCAACTTGGCCCTTCTCGAACATTGCTGGATTTGATCACCCTTGATTTCTATGGAGCCACCCGTACTATAGCCCAACCATGATTAAATGAGATTACCATGATCAAACCGATAGGATGTCGGCTGCTTACACTTGGCTAGCCCTATGAAGGTAGTGGGACTTAAAATTTTTATTATTAAAATAATCATTGCTAAATTCTGATAAAAAATATAATTTTTGAATATTAGACTTCGAAAGAGATTTTGGAGTTAATTGGATCTGGTGGTTGGAAAACCCTAGCTCATGATTTCGAGTCGGAGGTGTGACACATAATAGCAAACAAGCACCAAAATGTAGCCGAAAACTAACCCACCTATCTTGCCTAGATCTGCTTAGGCACTTAGGGCTTAAGATGTGTGAACAAGGGCCTGCTAAAACCTAGGTCCTATCTATCTATCTATCTGTCCCCACTTTCTCTCGAGATCGCCAAATGGGGATCGTGCTGCCTAATAAGGTGATTGTATCAAGCCAAATCCAACACAAGTTTGGGGTGTAGGAGCCCCGCAAACTCAGGTTGAAACCTTTTGGCTTTCATTCCAGCTAGGCTTAGGCCAGCTAGTTCACCCCTAAACATTAAGCTTAAGCATGGACCATATGATGTAGCTCTAGTTGAAATTTTGGCTGCAAAACATAAATCTGTTGCATCTTTCGGTTTCAGATGCAAAATAATTTTGGACTAGATTCCTAATCAACCACTTGTGATGAAACAAGTCACAATATAATCTTCTGCCTGACATTTGCCTGAGGCATTCAAACAGACCTCCAGGTTGTATAAGTATTACATCATGTCCAATATTCATTATCATCTTGAAATTGATGTAGATTAGCCTTTCCTTACACCAAGTGCCAACATTTTTGGATCATCCACTGTTATAGCAATTGGATGTAGCTCTAGTTGGAATTCTGGCTACAAAATATCAGTCTACTGTAAATTAGGGTTCAGGTCTAAATTAGATCTGGCTTAAATTCTTAAAAAGACCATCTGTAATTAAATAAGTCACCATAAAAACCGAGGTCTAGATTTTAGCACAAAAAATGCTGGAAAGAAACTCTATTTTGTCACAGCAATGAAGAAACTAACTAGAAAGTGTAGTAGAAGAAGACGAAGGAGAACAGAGAGAAAAGAAAGAAAAAAGAATGAAGGGAAATGAGGCATGTGACCATTTTATGTTCTTAAGTAAGCTCCTAATACTATTTACATAACCACCTCACAATCAGCTATTGAACCCACTATCTATCCTTGAAAATGCTTTTTCATGCCAATTATGCACACATGAAAAGTTCATCAGGCCCAAAACTACTGATTTGGGGGGTTACCTGGACCAAGCCTATATAAAGACCTTAGGTCGAGGCACACAGATAGAAAGCCAACAAGCCTCTATATGTGAGAAATATTATTTCCACTCCTCCCATGTTTCCTCTCTTTGATTCCCACTCTTTCCATACTTCTGGGAAACTAAAGGAATCCTTGGGTCACACCTCCACATGATCGTGCTAATGATAGAAGGATTTGGGCTAAGCCTGGTTCTTTGTACCTTAGGGACGATATCAACCTATACCCACACGAGGGGACAAAATTCATTCTTAGGATAGTGTTCTCTACACCCCTCAATTCCAAAACGCCTTATTTTTCCTTTTTAAAATTTTGATTTTATCTAAGTTTTTAAAATTATTTATTTGATGTGCAAATATCAACAATAGATTTCCAACAACTAATCCATCCAAATTATGTTTTAGGATTTTCAACTAGAGAAGAAATGGACTTCAACGTCTATGGTTTTTAAGAAAGGGAGGTTATAGCTAGGGGTGGCAATTGTGTGGGTTGGGTTGTACATGGGTCATGCTGTACATAAGTCAGGTCAGATGCGGGTTGGGCCAAAAATCCCAAATTTGATCCAGACCTGTTTATTAAACAAGTCAAGATCTGAAACTAGAAAATGTCATGTTTAATAAACATGTAAGCCAACTGAACTTGTTAAACTTGTTTAATAAATAGGTCAAAAGTATCTATAAACTCTATGATTAACTCTTAATCAAAGAGTTAATCAGTCTTTCTATTAAGCCTATGGACACACATCATTGACATAAAAAATAAAGATGTTAGAGTTATGACCATTCCCTTACAAGAAAACAAACAAACAAAAGAAATCAGATAAACTTAACTCTTAAACATTATTTAAAAAAGAAAAGAAAAGAAGAAGAAGAAGAAGTTGGTAGCTTTAAGTACTTCTGATAAATAAATAACTATCCAGAAAAGGAAAAAATATACACAAAAAACAGCAAAAGGATCATGAACAGTTTCGAGCAAAATGTAATCAAGCTATCCAGATATTTATCCATTAAAGAAAGATCCCAAAATTCTAAATGTCGTGTTTCATACTTCTGATAAAATCCAAGAAGATGATAGTCAAATTTTTAGATGGGTAGTGATTAAGAAAGGACAAAGAATTGCACTGAGACAATCATAATCCAAACAACCCAATTTACCTTTGCTGGCCATGTAGGGAATCCCTTGACCTTTGCCAGAACCAAATCCACCAGCTTAAACTAGTCCTTTGCCTTGCTTTGGTCCCCAACTTGCGTAGGGCCTAAGGAGAAGGTGGTGGTGGTGGCGAGTGAGGTTGGGAGCTAAGATCTAGATGTGGCCGGCAGTTGGGAGGACTTGAAAAGAAGGTGGCAAGGATGGAGGAGATCTGGGATTGATGGCTAGGATCTTGATGTAATGAGGTGACACGGGTCATCAATCGATGCTTGGAGATTGGGATCTTAAGGTAGCCGATGGTCAGAAGGGCCCAACTGCCCATTTATCACTTCTTCGAACAGGAAAGAAGGCAGAGAGAGGGCATCGTTGGTTAGTTGGTAGTTCAAAGTAGGAATCATGAGGTGGCCTGTGGTTGGAAGGGCTTGAGTCACCGCTCATCACTTCTTCAAATAAGAAACAAGGTAGAGATAGAGCATCATCATTGATTGAGGGTTGGAAGTTGGGATTTGAGGTGGCCGATGGTCAAAGGGGCCCAGATTGCTGCTCGATCGTGAAGAATGGAAAGGGGTTGCTCGCCACTTAGAACTCTCTAGAAGAGAATAAAGAGCGAAGTGAAACCCTAGTCCCTAACTAGTTTAATACCCTAAATGATGCCTCGAGACTCAGGACTCGACTGATGTAAATGATGTGGTTTAAATAGGTTAAATGGGTTAAGAGTTTGGAACCCAAACCCAACTCGATAATAAAGCAGTTTAAACAGGTCAACCGACTTAAACTTGTTTAGCTCGAATCTAGACCTGTTTAATCCAAGTTGGATACAAGTCAGGTTTGGTTCACTTATTGCCACCCCTAGTTATACTGTAACAAGGTGACTTGTTATTATGCTAGGGCTTATTTGGTTTTTGTGTTATGAAATCACATTATGGTGATGAAAACCATGAGAATATTCATTCTCTATGGGTTATAAAATACAAGGAAAAAAGAACTTGACTTTAACCAAATGCACAGTACAAGGAGAAGAAGTAATAGTTGTTCCAACTCTTGCGAGCGAAGGCCTCGCTTGCATAATTGTAAAGGCCCAGCTGTGTGAGTAATAGTTCTCTCTGGCAACAGCTTGAATGTCAGGCTATGATTTAGCTTTTCTTATTGGAAACAAAGTAGGAGGTCCCATGTTTGGTACTAACAATTTCATGGTAAGACAATATGCATGTTGATGTGAAGAATGAAATTCTTCTGTTTGCAATGTGCAGTTATATAGCCTAATAGTAGCTGTTATGGTTAGGATATCTTTGGTACCCAAACCGAAGACACCGGTGAACTTCGGTTGGGCTGACCCTAGAGTCGGCTGCTGATGCATGCTTCGGCCATCTACCTTTATCTCTACCAATCTTTGTACATCAGCTGCCAACCCATGCCTTAGTTGGCCCGTACACATCAAGCCTTTGACCCATGCTTTTGCCAACCCCTGCTTTGATCGACAAATTTAGAAGGGTTGATCACAAGATCCTGCATATCCTTTTAAACCGCGTGACCGTTGTGAGCAGCTGGCCATGGGATAAATAAGGCAACCACAACCACCGAATCTTGGAAAATCAGATCGGAGATTTCAGAACGACGTACCCGAAGAAGTCAGGATAACCTTCCACAACCCTTTCCTATCACGATCTCACCTCGATCTATAAATAGAGGTAATTAGGGAACCCCCAAGGTATGCATGCAATCAATCTCTCTCTTATGCTCCTTTCCACCTATTCTGCAAAATTCCTAACTTGAGCATTGAAAGGTATCCGCCGGAGCCAACCCCAATCCGGGACTTGTTTTGCAGGTCCAGCCACTGTCATCTTGTTATCGCCATCCAACTCCAGCCAACCCAACTTCACCGAGGGATACGAACAATCAACATTTTAATGCTTTATGTGGGTACAAGATTCTGCAACTATCAAAACTGTTATCGAAGCAGACTCTTTACAACATCGACCTCGGCGAGCTAGTCCCTAGTCTTCGATGGAAGAGGATGAAACCAAAAAAAACAAAAAAATGCTCCTTCCAACCATCAACAAAGGAATGAGCGTCTCGGATTAAGGCAGAAACCCCCTTTCAGGGAGAGATGTACCACCAATTATTGGCGTAAGAATGCCTCTTGAGGATAAAAAAGGCTCAGGAAAGAGATACTAATGGCTAGATTTCAGCTAGAAAGCAGGAGCAAAGGATGAATCGCTAAGAGTTCAAAACAACTGAACTCAACCTATGTCAAAAAATTTGAAAAGCAGAATAATGAAAGGATGAAGAAGTCTGAGTCCAGCCCTGAATGACTCCTCGTAGAGAGCAAGCCGACCAAGGGGAGGGTTACAAACCCGACTATTTGGTCTTAGAAGTTCCAACTCGAATTCAAAAGGAATCCCATATGGGATCCAAAGCAAAATAAGGTCATCTGGATTCAGTACCAAATGATATTGTACGGATGCAAAAGACTTCCCATCCCCACGCCCGTCGTTCGGCTTTCCAGGATTACCCCTAGGGAAGAAGGATGGGAGGACCGACCCATGCTGTGTTCCCTGTTCCCTGATCTACCCATCTTAAAGACTAAGAGATAAGGAACTAACCTAGAAAAGGAATCGAAAAAACAAGTGGAAACTAAAGGAACGATGGGTGGACTGAAGGAACCAGATCTAGGATTTCAGGACTAGATCTTGAAACTTTTTCAAGATCAGGCAGTGGAAGACTAAAATTAATCAAAATTAATTTTAAATATCAGAGAATACCCTAGATCTAATGTCCTATTACATGATTATGGCATGCCATTAAATCAAAAATTAAACATAAGAAAGAAAATAAAACATGTTGATCATATTAACATGCATCTACACTACATCTAATGCAGGTATGTAAAATAGATCAGATCTATTACCCATGCAAGTTAGACGTTCTAACTTACTGATCGGGCTTGAGGATGATGTAACAAGCCGCACACGCGTTCGGCCTCTAGGAGTCGTCCACACGAGCCCACGAACTACGATCAAAACTCCTATGCAGGAAATCAGCACAGTATGCTAGTACTGTACTGATCCTTCTTTGACGGTCGATCTGGTACTTTCTTCTTCTAAATTTGGACTCTTCCAAAGATGAGAGAAAGGAGGAGAGATTACAGATATGAGACACTCAAATAATCTCAAAAGAAAGAAAAAGAGATGAACAAAACAACCCTAGAAGAAGACCCTCTTCTTCTTCTCTGTTCTCTCACCTAGACACCTAGTTTAGTGTCTATGAAATCCCCATGCCCCAATACTCTTTCTCCCTAATTTTCATACGTCCCAAAGGTCTCTCAATGGTACAGAACATGTCCAAAAATCAGCCCAAAATTTATCCTATATAGAGAGATGTAGAGGAGTCCTTGTTGGGTCAAACTTTTAAACTAGGAAAGACCAAAATAGGCAACTAGTTGGGGCGCCCAACACTTGGGCGTCTCCTTCTAAGTTTTGGGCATGGACCACCTAGAATTTTCGCACAAAATTCCTTCCTTTCCACTAAACAAAAGGAGAGAAAAAAGGGAGAGGGTGGCATACATGGGAGGAGATTTTGTTTTCTAAAACTCCATCCAAGAAAAAGTTCAAATCAAATTCAAAATACTTCCTTTGACTTGGTCCACAACAAATTGCCATATGAGAAAGAGAGGGAGAGAAAGGGCGTGCATCAGTTACCTGGGAAAGGAAGTTTTTGTCGCACAAAATAGAGGGAGTGGGCGTGGGGGCGTTGGGACTAAGGTGGCACAAGGAGGAAAGTTCCTAGTCTCACTAGGATTCTTATTTTGACTTGGTCAAACATGGTTTCTCAAATCAAGTCAAACCAAAATTAATTCAACCCAATTAAATTAGGTCCTAAACTAATTAAGGACTTATTTAAATCAGATTAAATTAGATTTAATTCTGATTTAATTTTCTAATCAAATTAGAAAATTGGGTTGACCCAAGTCCTAGTTGAACTAGGACTAGTTTTTTCTTGCACTTGACTTATCCAATAAACTAATTGGACTTGATCCAATCAAATCCAAACCAAATTTAATTAAATCATATTTAATTAGACTTAATCTCAGCCTTCTGGCTTAACCAAATTAAGCCAATTAACAATCGAATTGCTAATCAATCATCCTGCAACACTTGCATTAGGTTAAACATCAATCGTATTGATCGTTTAATCTTAGAACGATTATTATTCGTTGATCAACCATCCGATCGGATCGTAAACTCTAATGTGTGTGACCTTATAGGTCCAAATTTGAGCCAGTAGCATAAAAATAAATTTCTGTACCAATCAAAGTAACTATCCAGCAATGGTATCCGACGGTCAGATAGGTCGAATGTGTAAAACAACATTTTTAGAACCCGTGTGGATATAGTTTCCATATAATTCATTCCCTTGACCAAATTTCTCATAGGATACCTCAGAGTTCAACCGTCAATTCTGATCAGATTGTCCACATTGTATTTCAAAATATCAAATCCATCTTATGGATTACCCTGGCCAAGATTTTGCTATACTGAAATATAATGACACATTCTTCTCCAACTCTTGGAGTTGTTAATTCCATCTTAATTATACTCCGACTTCACAAGTACTTGACCGTGCCCAGAAGCCTTCTGTTACTGAATTAGAAATTCAGTTAGTCCGGTACCAAAACATAGTGAGTTGCTTGCAAGTCACTGAGGTTATCTCAGGTCTAAGGGACACTTATACCAATATCCCATCAGAGACATTCTCGACAGTAGAATGTTCTGGAGTTGGTCACGTTCAGTGATGATATACCCCTACATCTCACCTATATGCCATACCAATATCTTCACACTCCTTGGTTAAGAGAACAACTAACCTATATGGCACATAGCGACCTATGCTCGATAGACGTTGTTATCCTTATTGACAGTCTATCATTTGGTCGTGAACAGTTTTAAGAACTAATCGATAAATCCTCTCTTTATCGAACCTAAATAGTCCTAAGAACTTCATCACAACAATGGAGTTCGTTAAAAGATGAAAATTTATGATGAAAATGCCAAAAATATATTTTATTAATTAATAAATCAATTATAATTATAAAATAGCTCAACCATCAACATGCTGACGATTAGCTTTGGGACACATTTCCCAACATGGACACCCAAAATAAGAGCAAAAACCAAATGGAAGGAGGCTGGGGGTGAACTTGGGAAACCAACCTATGCGACTAGAAATCGCTCGATTTAAAGGACAATAGGAGATTGCTAATGAGGTTCTGGTCTTTCCGAGAGAAGCATCGAAGTCACAAGAAAGAAGAAGCAATGAAAAAGAAAGATGATAGGGGAGATCATGGGCCTGTATTTAAAAATCTTCCAAATGGCCCTGATTATATAACAATTCGGCCATAGCTGACAGATGACCACCGCATGGCATTATTAAAATGGCCAGGGAGATTTTCTCAGATGGCACATTTATAAGCACATCTCTAAAGACACGCATGATGCCTCAAATCTAATCGAATCTTTAATAACCGCCGTCTGATATCTTTTTGCAAATCCCACCAACTCCTTGATGCGATGGTTCAATCTGTCGAAAAATTGCAGATGCACCATTTTGTCCAACGAAGAGAGACGCAACACATGTCTTCGGCAGATTTAATTCATTATACTCCCTTTGCTCGACCCTATTTTGCCTTAGACTTGAGAGTAAAGGGGCTTGTGTTATGGGTAGAATATCTTTAGTACCCGAACTGAAGACACCGGCAAACTTCAGTTGGGCTGACCCTAGAGTCGGCCGCTGATGCATGTTTCAGCCATCTACCTTTATCTCCACCGACCTTCTTACATCAGCCACCGACCCATGCCTTAGTTGGCCTATACGCATCAAGCCTTTGACCCATGCTTTTGCCGCCCCCCTTTAATCGACAAATTTGGAAGGGTTGATCTGGAAATCCCGTGGGTCCTTTCAAACCGCACGACCACTGTGAGCAGCTGGCCATGGGACGGATAAGGCAACCACAACCACCTAATTCCAAAAAATCAGGCCGAAGATTTTGGAATAATGCACCCGAAGAAGTCGGGATAACCTCCCACAACTCCTTCCTATCATGGCTTTCACCTCGATCTATAAATAGAGATAATCAGGAAACCACCAAGATATGCATGCAATCTCTCTCTTATGCTTCTTCTCACCTATTTTATAAAATTTCTAATTTGAGTATCAGAGGATCCCTGCCAGAGCCAACCCCAAGCCAGGACTTGTTGTGCAGGTCTGGCTGCCACCATCTTGTTATCGCCATCCAACTCCAGCCAACCTGACTTAAGCCAGCAATCTCCAGCAACAGTAGCACTTAATCTTTTGTTATTGAGGCCTCCATTTCAACTTTCTCTTTGCTTTTCTCCACTTTGCTCTAACACTACAGAAAGATCCTTGCTTTGCTATTGCAATAAAAAAACAAGGTATTTGACTATGTGATACCTCTCAAGCCAGAACTATCAAAGATGGTCTTAGATACCAGGTCTCTGCATTTTTGGGATGGTACCAGAACTTACTACAACAAGAATTGCAAGTTCAAGAAGCAGGAAACAAAATTTAAATCTTATCCTTTGACTGCCTTACGTTCCATTATAACCAGAGAAAGGCTACGGGTTTTACAAAACCTCAGGCCAAAAATAGTTAATATATAATGCCAATAAAAATCAACAGAATGAAGAAGCTTTTCTTACTTTCAGAATCAGCAACTGGGTTGTCAACAATAAGCGCAGGCTTCACAGCTGAATCCACAATAGGGTAAGGTTCGGGCACCCAATTCACACTCTTATGCTCTCGAACTTCCTTCTTTTCTTGGCTTGGATCAATCCTCTTGGTGTCCGCCTCCTCTGTAACCTCCAAAACAACCCTGGTGGCAGCCTGTCGATTCCCATACCCAGTCAAACCTAGCTTCCTGAACTGCCCTCCGCCGGCCTTCCCCCCCCGGTGCGACGTGGGGCTCGCGATCCACTTCTGGGCATCATCCCACTTTGAAGGTGCTGGCTTCGAAAACGGCAGAATAAGCGCAGACCGGTGTGGCGCTCGCTCCGCCTTCTGGAACTCGAACCCAGATGACACGCTCTCAGACTCAAATGCATCATCCTGCTCCAACCGAATCCTTGAGCCAGCCATCGATCTATGAACACTCACCGTCTCCATCGAAGTGGAGCATTCCGGATGAGAGCTCACCATGTCTACGTCTCTGCATCTGTCCACAGCACTAGCACCTGCCAAAATTCACCTCATTTCTCTCCAAAATAAGAAAAAGCTAATTTAAGCCTGAATTCATTTCAAAAACAGAGCAAGGAGGAAACTCACGTCTATCTTCGATCTCAGGGGGGTCGGATCTCAAAGAGAACCTGGCCTCCAGCTCCTCCTCTTCCTTCCGCTTCTTCTCCACTCCAAGAAGCATCGCTCGCAGCTTTCCAGGGGAAAACCCACCGCCCTGAAGCAAAAAATTTACATCAAAATCTCATCAATCCAATGTTTCTCATCCGATCAACACCTTTTACCCGTTCCATATCTAGTCTTTTTCACGCTTTAATCATTGCGAATAAAAGGCAGGGATCCAACCGGAGGAAAAGCAGAATAAGACAAAAATCACAGCAAAATCGAAGCAAGGGAGGGAAATAGAGAGGGTCCCAGAGGGCCAGCTTTCCCGTGAGAATATCTGAGATCAGTTCTCGAAAAGGGGAGGAGTTCAGAGGGAGAGAAGGGGGGACCGTACCTGAGGGGGAAAGGGCTTTTCGATTCTTTCGTAGTCCATCGGAGAGAGGGAAAGAAAGAAATGAATGGAATTGGGGAAGGAAGAGGAGGAGGGAGACGGGGAAAGGGGGAGGGTGGCCCGCCTCTGGCGACTGGCAGTGCTGCTTTGATCCGGCGGTCTAATCTTAGACGTAAATCGTAAGGAAGCTGAGGCGAGTGGTCCGGCTTTCGGACAGGCTAAAGAAGTGGGTGATTGGTGGTAAATGCAACTGGCATCCTGTTGAATTGTGAGGTTGCCTCAAACGTCAACAACAGGTGATTTCAGATACATTCGCGTGGAGACACTTTTTATTGGGTGTAAATTACGATTACATAAGTTTTTTTACTGTGGTTATTCGCCAAATTAAAACTCAAAGCATGTGCAAATTACTACTGCAAAGTTATTATTGATCATTATAATAGATAAAAATAACAAAATCTAATAACAAAATAATGGTATTAACAAGTGACATATTTTTATCTTCATGAAAATAACCACATAATGCCGTTATATTTTATATATAAAAGGAAGAGAATATTTGATTAATTACTATGTTTACAATTGTAATTAATAATCATGGACACAACAATTATCTGGTCCAGATGTTGAAAATAGTAAAACCAAGTATTATAACAGTATTAATGATAGAAAAGATGATAATACATGATTATATACATGCAAGCATGTAGGTATGTATGGATGCATATGAATACATATAAATATATTTTTATATTTTTTATGAATTTGTCTATCTTTTGAAAGGGTCATAATAATATGGAGAAAAATAATTATATATATTTTTTTAGATACGTACAGTTGTTCAAGCATTATGATAGGGATAACTTGTTCAAGCATGCACGTAGGTCTACATATGATCCTTGTTTGCTATGTTTGTTTGTGATGTTTCATGCTTTTTAAATCAAGTATATGTATATGCTGCGCATTTTTTTTTCTTTAGAAAAACGATAGGAAGACCTACCACATATTGAATCCCACACATTCGTGAGGACGAATTTGCTGTAAATTGAATGGCAGATTTCACATTGATAATTAGATAATCAAGCTTGACATCTTTGAGACCGTGTTCGTGCTAATATAGGTGTTTCAATCTGCTCAAAAAAGTGTGGCATTTTTCTTTTGTAATCCGAACCAAAAAACCAATCTATTTAACCATGCAAAAGATATAAATTAATGGGTGGATAATTTTTTCACCAAAAAAAATAAAGATAATTTTGAAAAAAATATTCTTTCAAATCATGTCAATCAGATTGTGGTATTAGAGCTGTCCTTTGTTTCACAGCCGATGCCGTGATGCTGTTGAATGGTTTGAATCGAAGAATATGTTACCAGTGCCGCTTCGTGCCGTACCTTTTCTTGCACGCAAACGGGTGTCATTAATCAAAACCCTTGTGGCCGGGAAATTGTGGGAAGACCTATCAGGTGATGAGACTAGACGGCAATGAATGTTGAGTTTGGGGAGTCCCCAGACATTCTGTGCCGATTCCTTTTTAAAGAGTTCACGTCAGGTGGATGAGGAGTCTGGTACGGTCATGATGTTGGCTGGAAGTCAAAGATTTCGTTGTTTGCTTGGTGGATAATGACTACGCGGGCCGGCATTGGATAATTTAATACGGCATCCTGATGGATGCATGATTGATGATTTCCTTCTAGATTTTTGTTTTATTAAGAAAAAGTTCGCCGTATATACCTTCCATTTACCTCTTTTTCAAACGCTTGGACTTTGATCAATAATTTAAGTTGAAAGTGGACATTGTAATCACGAAGGCAGCACCGGCTAACATAGCAAACATTTTTTTTGGGTAAGATTGGGCAGGACGGGGACCATACATTCTCCCTTCCTTTTTTTTTTTTTTTCTTTTTTTTTTTTTTTTTTTTTTGAGGAAGAGGGAGAGGGAGGGTGACATTGTGCTGGGATTGGTCTAGGGTTAATAAAACTATCACAAGCCCATTCAGTATTCAAGTTGGTTTTAAATGTATTAAAATCCAAACTTGAACCAACATGCATCATCAGTTAGGCCTAATCTAAATTTTCACCAAGTGCCTAAACTTATATGTTAAACTAGTCGAAGATCCGCATATTACGCAGGATAGATAATTATGATCTATAATTATTAAATTTATTAATAATAAATAATTATAATAAATATTTTATTTATTTATTTATTTATTTATTATATATGATATATTTTTTATTATTTTATAAAATAATATTTTATTTTTATTTTTTTTTTCATTCCTTCTACGTGCTCATTGATACCGCTGCACCCTTCTATTGCTCCACCATGACTCTCTTTCTCTCTCGATAAATGCCGACCCAATCACACTTTTATCCCCTCTTTTCTTCTCATATCTTCTCTATCCTTATCGATGCCACCATCACCGTTTTCCTTCTCTCTCGATAAAGGCCGATTCTGATTGCACTCTTCGGCATCCCTGTCGGTACCGTTGCCTCCGACATTATTATTGAAGGAAAAGAGAGAAACTCTCTCTTCTTTTTTTTAAAAAATAATATTTTATTATTATTTTTTCTTCTTTCTTTCTATTCTCATATCTTCTTCACGCCCGCGGTGCCATCTCATCATGGCTCCCCTTCTCTCTCGATAGATATCGATCCTGATCGTACCCCCGCTCTCTTGTTTCTTCTCATATCTTCTCTAATTTTTCAGAGACTATTAAATATAAAGATTTAGCTTTCAAATCGATGGAAAATCGTACTCTATTTGTGGATAATTTATTATATTTAATATGATCTAATCCGATTGATCGATTCAGATCTCAAAATATATTATTTTTTAAAAGATAATAAATATATTATTTTTTAAATTAGTATACTATTATATTTAAAATTAAAAAAATGATATGCTATTTTTTAAATAATAATAAAATAATATTTTTAAAAATAATATTACTATTTTTATAATATTTTATTTTAAAAAAATAATATTTTTTAAAATATTTTTCATCTTTTATCTCTTTCATATTTTTATTTTTAATATATATTTTTTTAAAATTTTTTAAAAATTATTTTATTATTATATAAAAATAAAATTTAAATTATTATAAATAATAAAATAATAATCTATGTGGTACAACTAAAATCATCTGAGATGCTGAGATGGCAAGACTACAATATTCCTCTATAGAGTATTGTTATATATATATATTATATATATATATACTTAATCAAGCTAAATCTATTTATGCTTTGAGAAATTTATCAATGAAATATCTAATTACATGTTCCAAAAGCTAAATTGTTAGTGACAGACACTAGATAGTTTATTATATAAAAAATAATTAATTAAAATTTGAAAAGATATATTTATTTTATCTAAAATGGAGAGCCAATTTGTATAGAGCTCGATACACATCATGTTGACAGCCATATTCATGATGTCAATATTCATATGCTTGACCATAATTAAATTTATTGCTTAACATGTAAGATATGAATGACATTGTTATAATATGCTCGACCATCATTAAACTCTTTGCTGAATGCATAACAAAAGTTTGGCTGTTGAATACCTTCCATTTAGTTTAGTTTGTTAAATTATTATGTGATATTTTAAAAAACTAAAAAAAGAAAAAAAAGTCATATCCTATGCCCTGACATAGAGGAGAAAACTAGTATCCCGCGCATCATGCAAGATCGTTTTCATGGACACTGGTATTGATTATGGGTATAGAGGCTTTTGTGGAAAGTTCTCCATTCACCGTGCAGACATCGGTAATGGTACTTAAAGTTTTTATTTAGCTATTATTAAAATTTATTACTTAATATGCAATAAAAATTTATCTTTTGAAGCTTTTAATTTATTATTATTTATTATATTAATTTAATATATTTTAAGAAATAATTGGAAAAAGAAGAAATAGGGTATCTCGAACATCAAGCAAGGCTAATATTCATGATCCGCTATAATGAGAGTTTCTCCATAGAGGCTTAACTTGTGTAAAGTATTTTGCTTGTCATGTAGATCTCGATATTAATGATATCATTATCAATAATAATTATTTTCGCTTAATCATCATTAAAGTTGATTACTTATTGTATAATAAAAATTTAGCTATTGAATCTTTTTATTTATTATAATTTGCTACATTACTATATTGCATTTGAAAAATAATTAAAAAAATAAGAAAAAAATTGTATCCTATGCATTGCTGGATATGTACTAGCT
Organism: Cocos nucifera; assembly: GCA_006176705.1. Taxonomy (NCBI): domain Eukaryota; kingdom Viridiplantae; phylum Streptophyta; class Magnoliopsida; order Arecales; family Arecaceae; genus Cocos; species Cocos nucifera. The sequence goes on from QRFJ01004643.1 coordinate 100,729, forward strand.
AGTTTAATCTAAAGTCATGTGCAAACACCTTAATATGTTCTATCGTGTTTGGAATTTTATTCCTTCTACCCACTAGGTTGTAGATAAGTTTCATATGTCAAGAGTTTAGAAACTTAAATGTATATATACAAAAGTATTAATGTCTGTGTATATATAAATAAATTAGGTAATAGTTATGACCATGTTAGGTTAGGTTCAAAAACCTTAAATCCAGATCTGACTTAAAATTTTCGAGAGTTTGACCTTTGATTCATCACAACAAATTCATCAACAGATCGAGATTGAGATTGGGTTGGGTCGGCAACTGTACTAGGTCTCTGGGCTGGAGTGATAACTTTGAGGACAAGAAGAATGTCAACCAAAATGTTGGTGACAATAAGACCTGAACTACCAGTTTCTCAAAGATTTTACCAACTAAGCTAATTGGCACTCTTATAGTCATGTAACTAAGAAAGAGATCCACTATATAACAAAAATTAATGTTCTAATTCTGTTGGCAAAATGGATTTAGGTCTACAAAATTATAGCAGTGACAATGAACTAGAAAATGCATGAAATAGAAAATGATATAGAGAACCTCCTATAAGCATTGCCAATGTGATTGCAATTTTGTTTATCACACATGATATTTGAGACATTAAGTATGGTAATGAGTATATGATGCAAGCAAGGCTTTTTCCTAGTGCATCAAATTAATAATGATCACGAGCAAAACATAAATTTCAAATATGTAATGTACTTTACACTCATCTCATCCATGCAAATAATATTTTTATAACATAATAATCTAAAATTTTGTTGATCTTATGATTGATTTTGATGATTACTAAATTTTGAGTAATTATGAGTTTAATTATATATTTCAAGAATGAATATAAGTCTTTCCAAATGTTTAAATTGAAGGATTCATCTATAAAAAAGATCTTTTAAAAAAAAGCTAAGTCAAAGAAATTCAAGCTGAAATTTGGAGATTCAGACTTAGTAGAGACGATCCCAGAAGGCTAGGAGCCAACCCCTAAATTGAAATAGGCTAAAAATAGAGAGATTCTAATTTTCAAGATGTTCAGGAGTCAACCCCAAGAGAAAAGGAGTCAACTCTGGCACGTTGGAACTATTTGACAAGCATTCGAGTCAACTCATGAATAGTAAAAGTGACTCTCTTAGAGAAAATAAAGAATCATATTTTCAAAATCCCTAATTCAAGTCGACCCCAGAAGAATTTGAGTCGATGAAGGAACTAGTCTAGGGTTTCAGGATTAGATTTTAAAATCATTTTTAAATCTATGCAATGAAAATATGAATTAATCATATTAATTCATAATTAAATATAAAAAATTCTAGATCTAAGATCCTATTACATGATTAAAGTATGATATTAAATCAAAAATTAAAACATGAAAATAAATCATGTTGATCATATCAACATAAAAAATTGTTCTATGCTAGATCAAATCTAGATAGGAGAAAGATGATCGTATATCCATACCTTTGCAAATCGAGTTCTCTAACTCACTCATCAGGATCTGAGGCTATTGTTTTGAGCCGCACATATATCCGGCCTCTACAAGTTGTCCACACAAGCCCTCGATCGCTAATTAGAAGTTCGATGCCTGGAACTTACCATAGTTTGCTAGAACTGCGCTGATCCTTCTTCGAGATCTTTTTTTCTTTGAAACTTAGACCCTCCAATTTCTAGAAGATGAGGAAGATGATTTTGGACCTGAGACATCTCTCAAAATCTCAAAAAAAGAATGGAAGAATAGATGGAAGAAAATTCTAGAAGAAGAGATCCTCTTTTTTTTCTCTTTTTCTCTCACCAAAGCACCTTGATTGGTGCCTTTATAATTTCCACGCCTAAATCTCTCTATGCCCAACTTCTCTATGCCCAAAGACCACTCTCTTAGATCTATAATCTCAGAAAAAAATTAGATTAAAAATTCTTTTATATTGATAGATATGGAGGAGTCCTTGTCTAGGTCAAATATCTAGTCAAGAGATCTCCAAATTAGACTAAACTTGGGGTGCCCAACTCTTGGACATCCCCTTCTCTTTTTTGGGCATGGACGTGCATTAAAATCCTTTATTGTCTATAAAACTTTTAGAGAAAAATCAAGAGTTTAGGCACCATACATGAATAAGAATTCTGGTTGCAACAAACTTTATCAAATAGAGTTTGAAATCAAAATAACTAATTTATTTTGACTTGGTCCTCAACCAAATACCATGTAAGAAGTATATAGAACATGGGGATGCATGTCCTCTCTCTAAAAAAGAGAGATTCCATGAAAAAATTAAATAAAATTTCATGAGTGCATGGAGATTAAATGGCGCAAGGATTTGGGAGTCCTAGTCTTACTAGGACTCCTAATTTGACTTGGTTCAACTTGATCCTTAGACCAAATTAAATTAGAATTTATTTAATCCAATTAATGTAGATTTTACTCCAATTAATAATCTTATTAAATTAGATTAACTTAGATTTAATTTTGATTTAATTTTTAATTAAATTAGGGATTAGGTTCAGTCAAGTCCTAATTAAACTAGGACTAGTTCTTCCTTACAATTGGCTTATCCAATAAACCAATTAGACTTGATCCAATCAGATCCAAACCAAATCTAATTAAACTATATTTAATTAGACTTAATCTTAACCTTCTAGCTTAATCAAATTAAGTCAATTAGTAATCAAATTGCTAATCGATCCTCCTACAATGCTTGCACTAGGTTAAACATCAATCGTATTGATTGTTTAACCTTAGAATAATTTTTAATCATTGATCAACCATCTGATCATATTGAGACCTCTTATGTGTGTGATTCCATAGGTCCGAACTTAAGCTAATAGTACAGAAACTAATTTCTATACTAATCGAAGTGACTATCTAGCAATGATATCCGACCGTCGGATAGGTCGAATGTGTAGAACAACATCCTTAGAACCTAAGTGGATATAGTTTCTGTATAATTCATCTCCTTAACCAAAATACTCATAGGACACCTCAGAGTTTAACTATCAACTCCAATTAGGTCATCCATATTATATTTCAAAATATCAAATCTATCTTATGGATTATCCTGACCAAGGATTTTACTATATTAAAATATAGTGATGCATTCTTCTCCAACTCTTGAAGTGGTCAATCCTATCTTGATCACTTATCAACTTCGTAACTACTTGACTATGCCCAAAAATCTTTCATTACTGAATTACAAATTTAGTTAGTCTGGTACCAAAGTATAGTTAGTTGCTTGTAAGCCACTGTGGTGATCTCAGGTCTAAGGGATATTTATATCTACATCCTATTAGAACAATTTTTGATAGTAGAATACTCTGAAATTGATCACGTTCAGTGATAATGTACCCATACATCTCACTTGTATGCCATTGATAGGAACGTGATGTTGTCGTTAAGACGTCGTATTTATCAGTTTAATCTGACTTCTTAAAATAATTAAAAATCTATAGATAGCAGTAAGTCAGATCGAATCCACATGGAAGGTAGTGTTTTTAGATTTGAAATCTTTAATTTTATAAAAGAAAAAGAAAAGAAAAGAGTTTTGGGATCAAAAGTGAAGTCGAAAAAGCAAAAATTAAAAGGTACTGAAATTTAAACTTGGTACTAAGATCTACTAGTTAGATCTTAGCATCTATTTACAATAAAATAAAAAATAATAATTTAAAATATAAAAATTAAATTATAATAAAAATAAAAAAAATTAAAATTAAAGTATAATAATAAAATTTTTATTAATTAAAATTTTAGAATTTGAATACATAAAATTTAAAAAGAAAATAAAAAAAATAAAATAGCCTGATCTCTGATCTTGGATCGGCATGGGTGGAAAGATGGTGTAGAAGCTCAGCTTTTTTTCTCGGCACCAGTTATCTCGAAGCAACTATTAACCTAGAGCCTAGCTTCATCCTGTACCAAAGCTTCATCTTGATTGGGGATGTTGATTTCTGAAGGCCTGGGGTCCTTTTTATAGAGCTAGGAGAGCTGGAGAGTTTGCTTCTGGGCAATATGGGACTAAGGGGCTCTTTGATCATCAAAATATGAAAAAATTCAAGTAAAAATCTTCTACTGCTTTGGAAGAAATCTGGCCATCAATAGAGATCCAACAGTCCAAAAATCATCAAGATCGGATGTGTATCAGCTCAGATCAGTTTGGATTAAATTCTAACCGTCCGATCGCACATTGATGGGAGAAATCTGGCCGCTGATCGCACGTCGGGAGTCCTGATCACCATTGAGAGCATTCTGGACCGTCGGATCATCTCCTAAATTGTGCGCTGCCATTGGATGGTGATCCGCATGAAGTCTGAGGCTGAATCAAATCTGAAAATAACCACAGCCATTTGATCTTAACCGCAATCAACCGCAGCTGTCCGATCGCGCAATTACTATTTTCATGAACCACGTGGATCGGCTGCACCACACACCATAGCCAATCAGTGCCTCTATTATCGAGTGAAAAGAATAGATTGCCCTATGAGCCGTGATGGATTTCTGTGGACCCTTTAAGGATCTAGGTCCGCCACGTGTCGTGCTATGATTTGCCGATTTCTATTGAGCTGACGGTCCATGCCTGGATCATGGATCGACTGATGGCTTCTATAGTTGAGTCGACTTTGACGGCTTGACTTGACTTGGTGGCTTGGCTTGCAGAGCCGGCTGAGCCATTTTTCTTTTTTTATTTAATTTTTATTTATTTTATTTCTTTAAAAAATCATATCTTCTTCGTTTTAGCTCTATTTTGCATAAAACTTATTTCATTATGATCAAAAAAATAAGCTCTTTCTATTAATAATAAAATTTAATTTTTCTAATTTTTTATTTTTTAAATTAATTTTTTAATTAATAAAAATATGAATTTCTCAAAAATATGTATCAATTAATTAATAATTCTTAAAAAATAATAAAAATTAATTAATAAATTAATATTTTTATTGGTAAATTTATGGTACTTATCACACCCCCCAACTTAAGCTTTGTTCGTCCTCGAGTAAAGAAAGAATTTAGTTTTAAATACTTTTTAACTTTAGAGTTTCGAATTTTATCTAAGCAGTTTTCAAAATGGCCATTGATATTCAGTAGAGCTTAAATAAGACATATTATTAGAATATTAATACTTATCAATAAAAAAATTAAGTAAAAAATATTAATTTTTTCTATTTTTTTTTTAAATTATCCCACCTTTATCTCTGATTTGTCTAAACTTTCATATAGGCAAGCATATCGCTACTTCCGTCCTTCATTTATTTTTATATTGCCCACTTTTTGACATGGATATCATTACTTACTTAGGCAACGGGATCCGATTACTTGATGAAAAATCTTTTTTTTTTTTTTTTAACGTTGTACCACTATTGAGTATCTTAACCCCTTAAGCTTTCTATTTGATCCATGTAGTGAGTCTTGGACCAATGACTCCCAAACCAGTTAGGTTTAGAACACTAGATATAGAATATCCCTCGGACTTACTAGCTCGAATCAAATAGGCTGAGTTAAGACTAGTTTTACAATGAGCTTCTTTGCTCTTCCCATATTTTGATGCGAAACTCAATGCTTGCTTAGGCAAAGAGGCTTGATTACTCAGTGAGAAGTACTTAGAAACTATTTTATTAAAATAAATTTTTTATATGAAAAAATATATAGTTATCCTACACAAGCCTATAAAAAGTAGACTTTTCTTTGATGCTAGTAGAAATAATTAGAAATGCTCCAAGAAAAAAAATTTTATGTTCTAGACTTAACTCTTTATTGAATTTTCTTAATACTTGATTTCTCAATATCTCATAGATTCTCTGATCTGTGCATCAATTTTCTTTTAAAAATGCTTAGTTTAATTCAATTTTTAAGCATAATCAGGTGTCTAAATACTAAATACTAATTTTTTTGAGAACTTAAAATTTTAAAATTTTTATTTTTCTCCTCCTCCAACTTAATCGACATTGTCCTTAATGGAGAAGAAAAAATAAAGGGTGTAATAAAGAACATGGAAGAATACACCTGACTATATTTTTGGTCCAGCACATGCCTTTGAAAATTTGGGCTCTCCCTCCAACTTATTTAAATTATCCTAAAAAAAATAAATTAAAAAGATAAATTAGATAAAAGCTAAATATTGGGTTGCCTCCCAACAAGTGCTAAGTTTACCATCTTCAGCTAGATATAATGCAGCTTACTATCTTGTGTCAAATATTGGATTGATAAATTTTAATAATTTTAGATTGCCAATCTCAAAAAGTTGATTTATAATCTCATTATTGATATAATCATTGTTAATTTTAGGGATATAATTTGTAATCCCATTCTCAGACCCATGTTTATTAAGAATTTCTCCTATTTGTTCTTCTAAAATGCTCATGAATTGAGTTTTTGTATTAAGAGTTAAGTTTGATTCAATAGGTGCTGGAATGATGATTAAAGGTGGTTTTAATTCTAGAGATAAATTAATATGATCTTATTTAAACAACTCCATTGATATTTCATTACATGCCTCTTGATTTTTGTAACAAGAACCGGCTTCTAGGGTTGAAGAAAATAGGACATTAGGTTTATAAGTTTCGGATAAATCATCTATTCTCTTTTTTCTTTTTTCTATCTCATTTAAATTAGAACTAGCATCGGTACTAATTTCTGGCTCAGGTTCTTCTATGTGGTTAGTCTCAGTACTAATCAGTTTCTCTAAATTTTTATTTTGGCTAGCATCAGTACTAGCCTCTCTCACCTGATCTTGGTATGGGTCTATAAGAATCCTATAGCTTTTAAGTTCAAAAATTACTTTGGTATTCTCAGATTGGGGATTCTTAAGTGAGATATTAAATTGATAACTTGGTCCAGGTGGTTGGTGGATATTAGATGGATTATTTAAAATTGGTAGGTTCGGTAGTTGATCTAGTTCTCTTCTCGTGTTAGACTCAACTAATTATCCTATTTGAACTTCTAGCTTGGTGATAGATTGCTGTTGAGTCAGAATCAATTGTTGAAGTTGGTTAAATCTATCATCAGCTAGATTGGTCTGTTGAGGAGGTGGATATGAGGGCTGATTATGATATGATGGTTGGAAAGGCTTACTAGGCTGACCTCTGTTATAGGCATAATTTTGGTATTGGGATCTATTTTGATAATTTTGCATAGATGAAATTTGGGTCTAAGTCTGAATCTGTTGAGATGTCCAAGAAAAATTATGGTGGTTGCCCTAATCTGGATTATATAAATTTGAAAATGGATCATTAACTGGCTTGGAGTAGCCTTTAGTAGCTTAGACTTATTCTTGGATAAAAGATAGAAACTGTACAGTCATAGGACATTGACTCACATGATGGGTTGGGCTAGCACAAATAGAATAAAATTTTTGATAATTAGAAGATGATGTGAATTGTGCAGGAGATTGTTGACCTAGGATTAGGAGTTGATCTAATTTCTCGGTAAGAAGGTCAACTTTATCTAATTTTTGGACTATTAGGTTCAGATTAGCCATTTGATTATTATGTTTAATGTGAATCAACCATTCAATTAAGTTCAACTAAATCAAAAATAATAATTTTCTACCATGCATGTATTAGTGTAACCCTAATGTATGGTTCAAAAATTTTTTAGAATATTTTCTTTATATATTTTTTATTTTTTATTATATTAAAAATTATTTTTTATAATTATTTTATTTATTAATCTTAATTTAATTTAATTTAATTTAATTATCATTTTTAATATTTTTTAGTTAGTTTAATTTAATTTTTATTTTATTCTATTTTATTTTTAGAGGAGAAAGAAGAAGAAAGAATGAAGAGTTCTAAAGAAGAGGTCCTAAGGAGTCCTAGAACTAAAAAGAAAAAGAAGAATTAAGTTTAATTAGGTTTGATATTGGTTAGCAATCAAGTTGGTCAATCAATCCTGACTAAGGGTTGTCCTAGATCTAAACAACTCCTAACTGCTAAGATCACCTTCAAGCCCTCCAAGTGTAAGATCAGTCAATCAACTAGCCAAGTAAATGTAAGGTCGGTGGGAGTCCCTCCATTGCTTGCCTTAGATATCAATTGTGCTTGGCCAGGTAAGCTAACGGAATCAATTAGAAACCACCTTCCTTCGGATCCATTCGTTCCTAACCATTTTTCTAGATACCAGTCAAATTAACTAACCCTAATCTGGTTCAACTCTTAGGGTTCCTCGTCCTATTGAGCTCGAGTTCCTAGGGCTGATGTCTAATTGATTTTAAAATTAAAGGCTTAGGTCAATGTAGGATGTTGGTTGATTGTTTGTGGGCCAAGGAAGGGTCATCAAATCCTCACCTTGTCTTGTTTAATTGGGTGTTATCCTTAAGTTGATTTAATATAAATATGCACAAAAAGTTTTCAATCAAAGGGTCTTATGCAATTTAAACTAGATGCATGCAACTAATTGAATTTTAAAAGGCTTACCTTACCTCCAGCAATCATCAAAAAAATAAAAATAAAAATAATAATAATATGATGCATGCTCTAAGCAGTTAGAATTTCTAATTTTATCATGAGATTTTTAATTAGATTTAAATGAATATTTTTTAAAAATTAATTTAAAAATAAAATAAATAAATAAATAAAATAAAAAGGAAAGAGAACTAGGGTTAGGATTGATCTCACCAAGCAAAGCTCCAGGTTCTTTTTGTTCTTTAATCTCTTTTTCTGCAAAATAATAAAAAAAATTTGCAAGCAATATTTATAAGAAAATAAAAATTTTATTTATAATTTATAAAAAAATTAAAGAGATCAAAAATTTAATGTCCGTGCCTTCTCCGACAATGGCGCCAAAAATTTGATGCATTTGTCAAAATTATTTTTAATTTATTTAAAATAAATAAAAAAAATTTAAAATTAAAAATTAAAAATAATTTTCAGCAACGGTGCCAAAAACTTGATAAAAACACAATATTGTCGTTAAGGCACCATGTTTATCAGTTTAATCCAACTTCTTAAAATAATTAAAAATCCATAGATAACAGTGAGTTGGGTCAAATCCATAGGGAAGATAGTATTTTTAGATTTAAAATCTTTAATTTTATAAAAAAAAAAAAAGAGAAGAGTTTTAGGATCAAAAGTGAAGTCGGAAAAGCAAAAATTAAAAGGTGCAGAAATTTAAACTTGGTACTAAGATCTACTAGTTTGATCTTAGCATTTACTTGCAATAAAATAAAAAATAATAATTTAAAATATAAAAATTAAATTATAATAAAAATAAAAAAATTAAAATTAAAGTATAATAATAAAATTTTTATTAATTAAAATTTTAGAATTTAAATACATAAAATTTAAAAAAAAAATAAAAAAATAAAATAGCCTGATCTTTGATCTTGGATCTGCATGGGTGAAAAGATGGTGTAGAAGTCCAGCTTTTTTTCTCGACACTAGTTGCCTCGAAGCAGCTATTAACCCAGAGCCTAGCTTCACCCTATACCAAAGCTTCACTTTGATCGAAGATGTTGATTTCTGGAGGCCTGGGATCCTTTTTATAAAGCTAGGAGGGCTGGAGAGTTTGCTTCTGGACAATGTGGGACTAAGGGGCTCTTTGATCGTCAAAATATGAAAAAATTTAAGTAAAAATCTTCTACTACTTTGGATGAAATCTGGCCATCAATAGGGATCCGACGGTCTAAAAATCATCAAGATTGGATGTGTATCAGCCTAGATCAGTTCGGATTAAATTCTGACCGTCCGATTGCACGTTGATGGAGGAAATCTGGCCGCTGATTGTGCGTCGGAAGTTCTGATCACCATTGAGAGCATTTTGGATCATCGAATCATCCCCTGAATCGCGTGCTGCCATTGGATGGCGATCTGTGTGAAGTCTGAGGCTGAATCAAATCCGGAAATAACCACAGCCATTTGATCTTGACCGTAATCAATCGCAGCCATCCAATCGTACAATTACTATTTTCATGGACCACGTGGATCGGCTGCACCGCACACTGCAGCCAATCAGCACCTCTGTTATCGAGTGGAAAGACTAGATTGCCCTATGAGCCGCGATGGATTTTTGTGGACCCTTTAAGGGTCTAGGTCCGTCATGTGTTGCGCTGTGATTCGCCGATTTCTATTGAGCTAAGGGTCTACGCCTGGATCATGGACCAGTTGGTAGCTTCTATGGCTGAGTCGGTTTTGATGGCTTGGCTTGGCTTAGTGGCTTGGCTTACGGAACCGACTGAGCCATTTTTCTTTTTTTATTTAATTTTTATTTATTTTATTTCTTTAGAAATTCATATCTTTTTTATTTTAGCTTCATTTTGCATAAAAATTATTTCATTATGATAAAAAAATAAGCTCTTTCTATTAATAATAAAATTTAATTTTTTTTAATTTTATTATTTTTTAAATTAATTTTTTAATTAATAAAAATATGAATTTCTAAAAAATATGTATCAATTAATTAATAATTTTTAAAAATTAATATAAATTAATTGATAAATTAATACTTTTATTGATAAATTTATGATACTTATCAGCCATATCAATGTCTCCACACTCCTTGATTAAGAGGACAACCAATCTATAAGGCATACAACGACCTATGCTCGATAAATGCTGTCGTTCTAATTAACAACAATCATTTGATTGTGAACTGTTTAAGGATTAATCGATAAATTCTCTCTTTATCAAAACTAAATAGTCTTAAGGACTTTATCATAACTATCAAGTTTATTAGAAGATGTAGACTTTATGATAAAAATATCAAAATATATTTTATTTAATAATGAATCAATTATAATTATAAGGTAGCACAACCATCAATAGGCTGATGATTAACTTTGGAACATATTTTTCAACAACTTTCACTTATCCTAAAGTCACTCAACACAGTATCTAATACCCATCTTTGACTTATGGTCGTCAAACTCATTTATCGCCAGGGCTTTAGTGAAAGGGTAGGTCAGATTCTTCTTTCTGTCGATCTTCTGAAGGTCGATGTCATCTCGATCTATAATCTTCTAGACCAGATGGTAGCAGCACAGTATGTACTTCATTTGCTGGTGTGCTTTTGTTTCTTTCACCTAAGCAATAGCACTAGTGCTATCACAGTGGAAAAGGACCGATCCATTAAGGGAGGATGCTACTCCAAGCTTGGTGATGAATTTTCTTAGCCACATAGCTTTCTTCGTGGCATCTGATGCTGTGATGTACTTTACTTCATAAACAGAGTCTGCCACAGTATACTACTTGAAACTCTTCCAGACGACGACTCCATCATTTAGGATAAAGATATAACCCGACACACTTCTGTTGTCATCATGATCAGATTAAAAGTTGGAGTCTATAAACCCCTCAAGTTTCAGATCTGACTCGCCATAAGCCAACCATTGATTTTTAGTATTTCTTAAATATTTAAGGATGGCTTTAACCACTTTCTGATTTTCTTCTAAATCAAATTAGTATCTACTCACTACTCCTAGTGAGTATGCCACATCTGGTTTGGTACATGTCGTGGCGTACGTGATAGATCCCACTGCCGAAGTATATGGAACTTTACTTATATGCTTTTTTTCTTTAGGAGTGAAGGAAAAACTTAGTTTTCTGGATCAGATTCATTCAGATCTGATTGGATCAAGAGAGATATTTTAAAATTTTTTTTCTTGGATCCAGATCAGATCTGATATTATTGATCTAATAAAAAAAAATAAAATAAAAAATAATTTAAATCTAATTTAATTTATCTTATTGAGGATAATCTGATTATCCTGTGATGATCTTGATGTCTGTCTTAGGTTCTGGATCTAGCCATGCAAGTGCCTGGCATCTACCAGTATCTACTCGGATAGGATCTGAAGATCTTCTTCTTCTTTATCATCTCTCCAAAAATTAGATTTGGATCTGATTTTGAAGATCTTCAAAATTTTTTTCGAAGATGTAAGTTATCTCTTGCAGCAGTGCTGCCTTCTTCCTTTTTCTGTCACCTTTCTCCTGCTTGGATCGCACCAAACTAAAGTCCAAAAATTCTTAGGCATGGGTAGGAGAGAGAAGACCTGAAGATGGCATGAAGGAGGGAGAGGGGCAGCCTTATGGCGTGGGCAATGGGTCAAGCTTCTCAGATCTTGGTGCAGATAGGGTTTTTATAGACCATATTGCGCCATGCAGTGCCACATTATCCTGGCCAATCATGGCCTTTTATGCAATCAGATCTAAATCTGATTGATGGAATGACATCATCTGATTTAATCAGATAACAGCCCCTCTGAATCATCCTTAGATGGCGCCAAGATCGATCAAAGACAAGTCTTTGGCGCCACCTAAGTAGAAACCCCAAAGCAACTAGAGTCCCATCTATATGGGACTCTAGATGCTCTATCTATGGGCGCACGTCTCCCTAGGCATGCACCCCTTATCTATCTACTTTTTAGTAGGTGGACTGGTCCAAAAATTCTCTCCTATGGGTGCATGACACATGGGCAGATGTCTAAGTATCAAAAGTCAATGTTTGATCAAATGTCCGAAACAGGATTTAGTAGGTGACGAAAAATGGTAGGTGTTGTCTCAAATTCATCTCATAAATTAAGACAATCCTTTTCTGATCTGGACAAGCTCTAGTCAAACCAAGTAAAAGTATCTGAGTGAGCCCAAACATATTTGGCTCAGTCGAGATAACTTTTTATGATAATTAAAGAAGAATATTAGGCTCAATCATGTGCCAACACATTTTTTTTGAATCTAATTGAATCTTATTCAAATCAATTTATCTGGATTAGTCTAATTGATGATATCCAGATTGAAATCCTTATTTATATGATCCAGTTAGGTTCAATTTTGTATGGTAATGACATACGTCGTGATCTCTATCATCAACATCATCGAAACACCTTTCGATGGATCAGAACTTTTCTGATTCAGACAACTAGTATGATTGATCATCTAAATCATTCTAATTGCTCTCAAAATCCACCAGTGACACCTAGCAGCATATGATAGCAATCCATCAGAACTAAAAATGAACCTCTCGATATAGTTACCTATGTGATTAAGTTCCTTTATCTTGAGCCCTGATCGAATTAGGGTTAGGGTGATCTCGTCAAATCCTAATTTCCATCATATGAATTAATCATTCGATTCAAGTCCAATATAAAAATCTTAATAGAAACTCTTTCTATTATTTCACTCTACCATGGCCATGAGCTTATGGACTTGATTCTCATGATCATCATAGGGCTTCTCCTTATCTACCAAGGTAGATAGATCTCCTATCAATGTAATTCAATTTCTACAATGAACATGCTATAGCCAATATACACCTCAAGATTTCGAATGGCTAGGAGACCGAATTATGGTGTAGTCAAACTATAACACCCTCAAGGTGAACTGTCGATGTACCTCAGGTCAAAGAACTAGACACACAACTATAGCTTCGAGCCAATCATTGATAAGAATGTAGACTTTCTAATGACTGCTCGAGATGGTCATGCTTAGTGCCCTCATTCTCTAACGAGTATCTGTACTCTCACTCCGATATCTCTATACCATAAATTCAAGACTCATCTACTATAAAGAAGCGATTGTACACCAATCTTTTGGATCAATCAATCACAATCCTCATGATGATCCTACAGTCAGGAGCATTTTATGAGTTAATAATGAAAATTTGTCTTAAATTTTTAACTCTTGAAAATAAGAACTATCATTACCATTAACTCAAGAGATGTATCACAGATACTAAATACACATTATGATAGAAAATAATTTATTTTATTATTTATAGTCAAAATTATAATTTTACCCTCAGAAGTGTATAACAAGTGTCAGCCAATTCTGGCTTCTAGAGCACACATATCTAACAAACTCCCACTTGACCTAAAGCCAGTTGGCTATAAATCTAAGTCCCATCTTCTCAAGGTGGGTTTCAATCTTCTGTTGGTCCAACGACTTTGTAAGTGGATCTACCGCATTGTCTATGGAGTCGACTCTCTTGACCTCGACGTATCCTTTCTCGAGGTAATTACGAATGAGGTGGTATCACCGCTCGATGTGTTTGGATTTTTGGTGAGACCTCGACTCCTTAGTAAGGGCTATGGCATCATTATTATCGCAGTATAGAGGAATGTTATCTGATGGCATCACTCTGATCTCTGCGGCGAACTTCTTATACCAGAATGCCTCCTTCGCAGCTTTTGATGCAGCTATGTATTTTGCTTTTATGATGGAATCTACTATTACTGTCTATTCAAAACTCTTCCAATTGACAGCACCATCATTACACACAAATAGATTCTAGATGTCGACTTTCGATCATCTATATTGAACATAAAATCCAAGTCTGTATACCTTTGGACTTTGAGTTCTCCATTACTAAAAACCAAGAACATATCCTTAGTTCTTCTTAAGTATTTAAGGATACATTTCATAGAAGTCTAGTATTCTTCTTCTGGATTTGACTGATATCTACTTGTGACACTCACAGCATGGGCTATATCAGGTCATGTACATAACATGGCATACATGAGGCTCCCTATTGCAGAAGCATAAGGAATCTTACTCATGCATTCAATCTCCTCTGATGTGTTGGGATACATTTTTTTGGAGAAATAAATGCCATGTCTGAAGGATACCAAACCCCTCTTGGAGTTTTCCATGCTAAATCTCTTTAGCATTTCCTCTATGTACATCTTCTGTGAAAGACCTAGCATCCTATTCGGTCTATCTCTATAAACTTTGATTCTAAGAATGAAGGATGCTTCTTCTAGATCTTTCATAGAGAATTCTTTAGATAACCATATTTTAACTGTGGTCAATATGAAAATATCATTTCCAACAAGAAGGATATCATCCACGTATAGTACGAGGAAGACAATAACGCTTCCACTGACCTTTCTGAAAATACATGATTCTTCCTCATTCTTGATAAAATCAAATAATTTGATCACATCATTAAAATGAGTATTCCAGCTCCGAGATGCTTGCTTAAGTCCATATATGGACCTTTGCAGCTTGCATACTTTGTGATCAGTATCACTGGATGTGAAATTCAGTGGCTGCTCCATATAGATATCTTCCTTAAGATATCCATTTAAGAACGTCGTTTTCACGTTCATTTGCCATATTTCATAATCGAAATAGGCTGCAATAGCAAGCAATGTGCGAATGGATTTAAGCATGGCTACTGGCGAAAAGGTATCCTGATAGTCAATGCCTGACTATAACCTTTTGCCACTAATCTAGCTTTGAATGTCTCTACATTCTCATTTGCACCAATCTTTCTCTTGTAGATCCATTTACACCCAATAGGTACTATACCTTCTGGTGGATCTACCAAGGTCTAGACTTGGTTTGAGTGCATCGAGTTAATTTCTGACTTTATTGCCTCTAACCATTTTTCGGAGTCGATATCTGATATCGTCTCGTTATAGGTTTTGGGATCATCACCATGAACTTCATTACCTACGAGGAATATTTTCTCTATTTTTTCTGAAATAGTACCTAAGTACCTCTCAAGAGGATGGAAAATCCTTTTTGATCTTCGAGGTGGAGGAAGTAGTGATTGTATTGGCTCAACCTGATTTGATTCCAAAGGATCCTTAGCCCTTTGATTTTGGAAGACTTTCTCCTCTAGCTTGATCTGCTTTCTAATGCCGCCATCTTGAATAAACTATTTTTCAAGAAAGATGGCATGTCGACTCACAATCACATTGTGATCTTCTGAAATGTAGAAATAATATTCTAATGACTCTTTAGGATATCCTATGAATCAAACTCTAAAAAACCTATAGTCTAACTTATCCGCTTGTTGTCTTTTGACATTAGCCGGATAATTCAAAATTTTGAGATGACTCAGACTTGATTTCTTACCATGCCATATCTTATACGGTGTGGTAGAAACAGTTTTAGAAGAAATCCTATTCAATAAATATATAGCAATTAACAAACTATATTCCTAAAGAAAATCAGGAAGGTCTGTGAAGTTCATCATAGATCGGACCATATCTAATAGGATCCAATTTCTTCGTTCTGAAATTTCATTGAGTTGAGGTATTCCAGGTGGAATCCATTAAGAGACTATGCCATTCTGCTTGAGATAGTCCAAGAATTTTCGACTAAGATATTCACCTTCTCGATCTGATCGAAGAACCTTAATGAGTTTTTTAGTTTGCTTTTCTACTTCATGTCTGAATTCTTTAAAATTTTCAAAGGCTTCAAACTTATGTCTTATAAGATATACATACCCATACCAAGATAAATCATCGATGAAGGTTATGAAGTAGACAAAATTGTCTCTAGTCGACACATCAAATGGGCCGCACACATCAGTATGTACTAGGGCAAGTAAATCCGTGGCCCTTTTCTCATGTCCCATAAAAGAGAGTTTAGTCATTTTACCATGAAGACATGATTCACAAATTGGATATGACTCGAAAGTCAATAGACTCAATAGCCCGATTTTCTCCAATTTGTTAATCCTATCTTCTGCTATATGACCTAGTCTAAGGTGCCATAGATATCTATCATTTGGACTATTCTTGGATCATTTTAATTTTATGGCATTCACATTTTGCTCGATATTAAAAATAGATACATCAATATGTAACTAGAAAAGATCATTAATAAGAAAACTACTTGCAATTTTATTTCTTTCATAAAGAATGTTACAACAGTCCTTAAGAAAACTAATTACATAGCCTTCTTATGCTAAACATGAAATAGAAATCAAATTCCTACTTGCTATAGGCACATAATAACAATCTCTAAGTACTAAATCTAAACCAGATGATAGTTGAAGAGGGTAGGTTCCTACAGCCACAACAGCAACCGTTGCTCCATTTTCAATGCATAGAATCATCTTACCATCCCTCAGCCTCCTGCTATCCTCAAGATCTTGCATGAAAGTGCACAAATGAGCACTAGAACTAGAGTCAAGCACCCAACTGAATGTAGAAAAAATCATAAGATTAGATTCAATAATGAGCATACCTCCTTCTTATTCTTAAGGGTGGCTAGGTATGTAGGGCAGTTCTGCTTCTAGTGGCCATCAGTGTTGCAATGAAAATACTTTCTTTTGTCAGCGGTCTTCTTCTTCAGCTCTGCCTTCTTTTTTTTTTCTCCTTCCACCTTCTGCTTTTTCACAGACTTCTTCTTTCCAAAAGACTTTCTTTTGGAAGAAGTCCGTTCCATAGTAAATACTGAGCCTTTAGAACCTTTCATTGAATGCTCAGTAGTAACCAGTATGTTTATAAGCTCGGCCGGAGTATTTTGAAGTTTATGCATATGGTAGTTCATGATGAACTATCCATATGCATTAGTCAAGGATTGCAGAATTATATCATTCTGCAGATCCAGGTTCAACTTTACTTCGAACTTCTCAAGCTCTTCTAAGTCCTTGATCATCATCAGATAATGATCTTGCACTGACTGCCCATCACGCATTTTAGTCTTGAATAGTCATTTAGTGATCTGATATTTGGCTGCACGACTCTGTTCACCAAACATCTCTTGCAGGTGAGCCAACATTTGGTGGACAGTCTTGATATCTTCATGTTGGTGTTGAAGCTCATTAGACATCGAGCCCAACATATAGTATCTGGCCTTATTATCTTTGTCCGTCCACTTATCAAGAGATGCTCTCTATTCAGCAGATGGATGAGCTGATAAGATGGGGGGATCCTGGTCTAATACATAAGTTAACTTCTTGAAATCCAAAATAATTTTGAAGTTTCGGAGCCAATCCTTATAATTGGATCCGATCAGTTTATGGGTGTCCAGGATACGTGCTAGTGGGTTAGATGCAGATATTTTATTTTTTCTATAGAGAATCAAAGTTTCTAGTTAGATACTGTAATTAAGACTAGACCAATTTATTTAAAAATTTAATTTTTAAACAAATTAGCTTCCACTATTTTCTTAAATCTCTACACTTTCTCTGTAGAGATGCAAAAATCTCCATGATTATAGATTTCTAATGGATGGTGTAGTCCCACCAACTGACTCATCACCTCACCTAACAGTTATTGGTGATGGGTTAGCCAATGAGTGGATAACTCTTGTCCAATGATTCTCTAATCAAGGTGCACCCAAACTTGGTCTTTAATTCATGAATCTCACCATGTTCGAAATATTGATCCACTCATTAGTTAAGTCAGACCCATCATTTGCATAGATTGAATTCCTAATTGGGTCTCTCACTGTATCCAGAATATTGAGCCCAATCCATCCTCCAGTCCATAGCATCCAATGCCTAATAGTCATGGTTGCATCTTTTCGGTGCAACTAAACCACTGTGATCAATCGAGAACAATTAACCCTGGGAAGGGCCCGCATATCTACAATGATGGAAGACCTTAGACTTAATTTTTTCTTAGGGAGATTTGATTTAGATCTCTTTAAACTTGACTTGACATAGCCATAACCATTATGACTATCCTAGTGGCATAGGTTAGCTTGAATTATTAGCCACCTTAGATCAGGACTGAGCCGACAAATATGGTCAGGTAAGTGAGATCGGTGGAAGGGATATGCCATTAACTCGATAAGAATGCATTCGAATCAAGTAGCTCCTAATTAATATTCAATCGATCGTATCTACCAAACTTATCTTAGACACCAAATTATTGAGTTAGAATCAATCGGGTTAGCCTATAATCTAGACTCTAACCACTGAGCCTAATTAGATCTTAACTTGATCGATCACTCATATGACTCGATCTTGATCCAGACTTAATCCTATTAGACTGGTCAATTTAAGCACTCTTGATCCCATTTAACCAACTCTTGATTTGATTTGATCAACTGCTAAACCTAATTGAGCTACTTAAGCCTAAACCCAATTTTATGAATATGTCTTAGATCTGAAAATTTTTAATTTTAGATCTAATATATTTCATAATTTTAATTTTTAATTAAGTTTAGGATTTATAAACAAAATATGTAAATAAAATTCTAGAATTTTAGGATCTAGGATTTTATAAAAAATAAATTTTTAATTTTTGATTAAGGACAAACGCACAGCATCCCTACACATCATAAGCGAAGGAAAATCCTGATTTCTCGGACCAGGTTCGTTCAGATCTGATCAGATCAAGAGATATATTTCAAAAATTTTTCTCTCGATCCTAATCAGATCTTGATGTATTTCAGATCTGATTCTTATTATTAAATAAATAAAATAAAATAAGAATAAATTAAATTAAATTTAATTTACCTGATTTGGGTAATCCTATTATCCTGTTGATGATCCTATTTACAGCGGAAGATTCTGGATCTAGCCACGTAAGTGCCTGGCCTCTACTGGTATCCACTCAGGCTGGATCTAAAGATCCTCTTCTTCTCTATCATAACTCCAAAAATCAGATCTGGAACTGATCTGGAGGATCTTCAAAACTCCTTTTGAAGATCAGCAGTCGTCCTTTTGCAGCAGTGCAGCCTTCTTACTTTTGATCGCCTTTCTTTGATTTGGATCGCACCAACCAAGGTCCAAAACTCTTTTGGACATAGAGAGCAAGGGGAGAAGGTGGGTTTGGCATGGAGGAAGAGGGGAGAGGCAGCCTTAGGCGTGGAGAATTATGATTCAATCATATCATGTTAATCTGAGTTGGGTACAGGGTCTTATTTATAGACTAGCTGTGATCCAACTCCTCTTCTTCCCAACCAATCACAATCCTTTGTAAAATCAGATCTAAATTTGATTGGTGGAAATAGAGTCCCCTGGATTCCTCCTTAGAGGGTACCTAAGACCAGTCAAAGTTGGTTCTTAGAAGAACTCTAATTGGAATCCAAAAAGAAGATGGAGTCCTTGTCCAACAAGGACTCCTAGGCGCCTCCAACTTGGGCACATGCCTAGGGTGGCGTGCGCCCTTCTCCTTGCCAGGTTCTGATAGGAGGGACAGGCCCCCACCAGCTCTCCAATAGGTGCATGACATGTGGTCAAAAGTCAAAGTGTCAATGGTCAATGTTTGACCAGTCAAAGGTAGACTTTTGACCAAAGTCAAAGAACAAGAAATGGTAGGTGACCAAAAATGGCAGGTAATGTCTTACAAAATAAGACAACCTTTTCTGACTTGGACAACCTCCAGTCAGACCATATGAAGGCCTCTGATTGAGCACAAACTCCTTTGGCTCAGACAGGACAACTTATTTATGATAGCAAAAGAAGAACGTTAGGTTCAATCGAGTGCTAGCACGATTTCCTTGAACCTAATTGAATCTCATTCAGATCAATTGAACTAGATCAGTTCAATTGATGATCACCAGATTCAAACCCTTGTTTGTGTGACCCAGTTAGGTTCAGTTCTGTATGGTAATGGGATATGTCATGATCTCTATCATGGACATCATCGAAACTCCTTTCGATGGATCAGAACTCTTCTGATTCGAACAGCTAGAATGATCGATCATCTAAATCATTCTAATTGCTCCCAAAATCCACCAGTGACACCTAGCAGTATATGGTGGCAACCCATCAGAGCTGAATGCGAACCTCTTGGTGCAGCTACCTGTGTGATTCAGTTCTTCTATCTTGAGCCCCGATCAGATTAGGGTTAAGGTAAACTCGTTAAACCCTAGTCTCTGTCATATGATGTAATCATTCGATTCGAGTCCAATGTGAAAATCTAAATAGAAACTCTTTCTATTATTTCACTCTACCATGGCCATGGATTTCTGGACTTGATTCTCATGATCATCATAGGGCTGCTCCTCTACCACCGAGGTAGATAGATTCCATCTTGATGCCATCCAGTTCCTACAATGAACATGCTATAGCCAACATACACCTCAGGGTTCCATATGGCTAGGAGACCGAGTAATGGTGTAGTCAAACTATAACACCCTCAAGGTGAACTGCCGATGCACCTCAGGTCAAAGAACCAGACACACTACTGCAGCATCGAGTCAGTCATTGACGAGAAGGTAGACTCCCTAATGACTACTCGAGGTGGTCACGCTCAGTGCCCTCATTCTCTAACGAGTACCTATACTCTCGCTCCGGTGTTTCTACACCGTAGATTCAAGACTCATCTACTAAAGAGAAGCGATTGTACACCAACCTTTCGGATCTATCACCATCCTCGTGATGATCCTATGGTCGGGAGCAATTTATGAGTTAATAATGATTATTCATGTCTTAAATTTTCAACTCTTGAAAATATGAATTATCATTGCCATTAACTCAAAGGATGTATCACAGACACTAAATACACATATGTGATAGAAAATAACCCATTTATTAATTTTTATCAAAATTACAATTTTGCCTCTAGAAGTGTATTACAAGTGTCAGCCAATTCTGGCTTCTAGGGCACATATATCTAACAATCTCCCACTTGTCCTAAAGCCAATTGGCTACAAGTCTAAGTCCCATATTCTCAAGGTGGGCTTCGATCTTCTACTGGCCCAATGGCTTTGTAAGTGGGTCTGCCATATTATCTATGGAGTTGACTCTCTTGACTTCAACGTAACCCTTCTTGAGGTAATCGCGGATGAGGTGATATCAACACTTGCTTGGAACTCTTCTAGCTGACAGTACCACCATTGCACATAAACAGACTCTCAGATATCGACTTTCGATCATCTATATCGGATATGAAATCCGAGTCTGTGTATCCCTGGACTTGGAGTTCTCCATTACCAAAGACCAACATTATATCCTTAGTTCTTCTCAAGTACTTAAGGATACATTTCACAGAAGTCCAGTGTTCTTCACCTGAATTTGACTGATATCTGCTTGTGACACTCACAGCATGGGCTATATCAGGTCGTGTACATAGCATGGCATACATGAGGCTCCCTATTGCAGAAGCATAAGGGATCTTGCTCATGCATTCTATTTCCTCAGGTGTGCTAGGGCACATCTTCTTGGAAAGATGAATACCATGTCTGAAGGGTATTAATCTCCTCTTAGAGTTTTCCATACTAAACCTCTTTAGTACTTTCTCTATGTACATCTTCTGTGAAAGTCCTAGCATCCTATTCGGTCTATCCCTATAGACCTTAATTCCTAGAATAAAGGATGCTTCACCTAGGTCTTTCATGGAGAATTCCTTGGACAACCACATCTTGACTGATGTCAACATGGGAATATCATTCCCAATAAGGAGGATGTCATCCACGTACAATACGAGGAAGACAACAGCGCTCCCACTGATCCTTTTGAAAACACACGGTTCCTCTTCATTTTTGATGAAACCAAACATTTTGATCACATCATTGAAATGAGTGTTCCAGCTCCGAAATGCTTGCTTAAGTCCATATATGGACCTTTGCAGCTTGCAAACCTTGTGATCAGTATCACTGGATGTGAAACCTAATGGCTGTTCCATATAGACATCTTCCTCAAGATATCCATTTAAGAACGCCATTTTCACGTCCATTTGCTATATTTCATAATCAAAATAGGTACAATGGCAAGCAATGTGCGGATGGATTTTAGCATAGCCACTGGAGAAAAAGTATCCTGATAGTCAATGCCTTTGTGTTGACTATAACCTTTTGCCACTAGTCTAGCCTTGAATGTCTCCACATTCCCATCTGCACCAATCTTTCTCTTGAAGATCCATTTACATCCAATAGGTACTATACCTTCTGGTGGATCTACCAAGGTCCAGACTTGGTTTGAGTGCATCGAGTCAATTTCTGACTGCATTGCCTCTAGCCATTTCTCGGAGTCGATATCTGATATCGCCTCATTGTAGGTTTTGGGATCATCACCATGAGCACCATTACCTACGAGGAACATTTTCTCTACATCCTCTGAAATAATACCTAAGTATCTTTCAGGGGGATGGAAAACTCTTTCCGATCTACGAGGTGGAGGAGGTAGTGTTCTTATTGGCTCAACCTGATTTGGTTCCACTTGGTCCTTAGCTCGTTCTGCTTGTGAGACTTTCTCATCAAGCTTGATCTATTTTCCAATGCCGCTATCTTGAATAAACTATTTTTCAAGAAAGATGGCATGTCGACTCACAATCACATTGTGGTCTTCTGGAATGTAGAAATAGTATCCTAATGACTCTTTAGGATATCCTATGAATCAAGCTCTGAAGGACCTAAACTCTAACTTGTCCGCTTGTTGTCTTTTGACGTGAGCTGGACAACCCCAAATTCTGAGATGACTCAGACTTGGTTTCTTACCATGCCATATCTCATACGGTGTGGTAGGAATGGTTTTAGAGGGAACCCTATTCAGTAGATAGATTGAAGTTAACAATGAGTGTCCCCAAAGAAAATCAGGAGGTCTGTGAAGCTCATCATGGATCGAACCATATCCAATAGAGTCCGATTTCTCCATTCTGAAACCCCGTTGAGTTGAGGTGTTCCTGGTGGAGTCCATTGAGAGACTATGCCATTTTCCTTGAGATAGTCTAGGAATTCTCGGCTAAGGTATTCACCTCCTCGATCTGATCGAAGAACTTTAATGGGTTTTCCAGTTTGCTTTTCTACTTCATGTCTGAATTCTTTGAACTTTTCGAAGACTTCAGACTTATGTTTCATAAGATACACATACCCATACCTAGACAGATCATCGGTAAAGGTAATGAAGTAGACAAAATTGCCTCTAACCGGCACATCAAATGGGCCGCACACATCTGTATGTACTAGGGCAAGGAGATCTGTGGCCCTCTCCCCATGTCCAACAAAAGGAGTTTGGTCATTTTGCCTTGAAGGCAGGATTCATGCAAGTTGGATATGACTCAGAAGTCAATGGACTCAATAGCCCATTTTTCTCCAATTTGTTGATCCTATCTTCTGCTATATGACCTAATCTCAGGTGCCATAGATATCTGTCGTTTGGACTATCCCTAGGTCGTTTGGCATTCACGTTTTGCTCGATAGTTAGAATAGGTACATCAATATGTAGCTGATAAAGACCATTAATAAGGAAACCATTTGCAATTTTATTTCTTTCATAAAGAATGTTACAATGGTCCTTAAAGAAGGTGATCACATAACCTTCTTGTGCTAAGCATGAAACAGAAATCAAATTCCTGCTAGCTGCAGGCACAAAATAACAGTCTTTCAAAACTAAGTCTAAACCAGATGGTAATCGCAGAGGGTATGTTCTCACGGCTACTGCAGCAACTCTTGCTCCATTACCAACACGTAGGATCATGTCTCCATCCCTCAGCCTCCTGCTATCCTCAAGACCCTGCATGGAAGTGCACAGATGAGCACTAGAACCAGAGTCAAGCACCCAACTGGATGCAGAAGAAACCATAAGGTTAGACTCAATAACGAGCATACCTCCAGAAGGACCTTCCTTCTTGTTCTTCAGGGTGGCCAGGTAAGTAGGGCAGTTCCGCTTCCAATGGCCGTCGCTGTTGCAATGGAAATACTTTCCTTTGATATCGACCTTTTTCTTCGATTCTGCCTTCTTCTTTTCTTTGATCCTTCCACCTTTTGCTTTTTCCACAGACTTCTTTTTCTTTCCATAAGACTTTCTTTTGGAAGAAGTCCGTTCCATAGCAAGAACTGAGCCTTTAGAACCTTTCATAGAAAGCTCAGCGGTAACCAGCATATTCATTAACTCGGCCAAGGAATTCTGAAGTTTATGCATGTGGTAATTCATGATGAATTGCCCATATGCATCAGTCAAGGATTGCAGAATAATATCGTTCTGCAGGTCCAAGTCTAACTTCACACCGAGCTTCTCAAGCTCTTCCATGTCCTTGATCATTGTCAGACAGTGATCTTGGACTGACTGCCCATCACGCATCTTAGCCTTAAAAAGTCATTTTGTGACTTGATATTTGGCTGCGCGACTCTGTTCACCAAACATCTCCTGCAGGTGAGCCAACATTTGGCGAGCAGTCCCGATATCCTCATGTTGGCACTGGAGCTCATCAGACATCGAGCCCAACATGTAATATCTGGCCTTATTATCTTCGTCTATCCATTTATCCAGAGATGCTCTCTGTTCAACAGATGGACGGGCTGGCAAGGTGGGAGGGTCCTGGTCCAAAACATGTGTTAACTTCTCAGAACCCAAAATAATTTTGTAGTTCCTGAGCCAATCTTTATAATTGGGTCCAGTCAGTCTATGTGTGTCCAGGATACGTGCCAATGGGTTGGACGCAGACATTTTCCTGTAGAGAGTCAAAGATTCTAGTTAGATACTGTAATTTTGACTTGACCAATTTATTTAGGGATTTTATTTTTAAACAAATTAGCTCCCACTATTTTCTCGGATCCCTACACTCCCTCTGTAGAGATGCGAAAATCTCCACGATTAATGATTTCTAGTGGGTGGTGCGGTCTCACCAACTGACTCATCACCTCACCTAACAGTTATTGGTGATGGGTTAGCCAATGAGTGAACAACTCTTGTTCAATGATTCTCTAATCATGGTGCACCCAAACTTGGTCTCTAATTCATGAATCTCACCGTATCCGAAATATTGATCCACTCCTTAGTTAAGTCAGACCCACCATTTGCATAGACTGGGTTCCTAATTGAGTCTCTCACCGTATCCGAAATATTGAGCCCAACTCATCCTCCAGCCCATAGCATCCAATGCCTAATAGACATGGTTGCATCTTCTTCCGGTGCAACTGAGCCACTGTATCCAGCCGAGAACAATCAACCCCGGGAAGGGCCCGCACATCTACAATGGTGGAAGACCTCAGACTTAATCTTTTCTTAGGGAGAATTGATTCAGGTCTCATTAAACTAGACTTGGCTTAGTCATAACAATTATGACTAACCTAGTGGCATGGGTTAGCTCGGATTATTGACCACCTCAGATCAGAACTGTGTCAACAGATATGGCCAGGTAAGTGAGACCGGTGGAAGGAATATGCCATTAACTCGTACAAGAATGCATTCAGGTCGAGTAGCTTCCAATTAAAAACCAGTCGGTCGTCTATGCCAAACTTACCTTAGACACCAAATTGTTGAGCCAGAACCAATTGGGTTAGCCTACAATCCAGACTCTAACCTCTGAGCCTAATTAGGTCTTGCTTGATCGTGACTCGATCTTGACCCAGACTTAATCCTATTAGGCTGGTCAATTTAAGCATTGTTGATCCCATCTAACCAACTCTTGATTCGGTTTGATCAACCGCTTAGACCTAATTGAGCTACCCAAGCCCGAACCCAGTATTATGAATATGTCTTAGATCTGAAATTCTCAATTTTAGACCTAATTAATATTCCATAATCTTAATTCTTAATTAAGTAGGGTTCATAAACAAAATATGCACAATAAATCCTAGGATTTCAGGATCTAGGGTTTTGCAGAAAGTAAGTTTTGAGTTTCTGATTAAGGACGAACACGCAGCACCCCTACACATCATAAGAACACCCCATCGAATGGAAAGAGAGGGCCTTTAAATCCTTCTTCGTTCTTATGACCGGACGGCCAAGAGGAACGCCTTAATCAGGAACATTCAATACTACAAAACAATATCAGATCTATATCATATATCTCATATATAAAGTAGATCTAATCATGGCATATTTTGCATACATCTCATGTATCAAATCATGCATATTTTTCAGATCTAAATTATCTCATAATAATCTAAAAAATTAGATTTAAATTGATCTAATCAAAATAAATTCTAATCTAGACAATTATGTAGAACTATTCTACAACTAGTCTAGACATGCATCAATCATATCTCATATGATATTCAAAAATTAAATAATTTTTATTTGCTATTTTTCAGATGTTATTATAACACTTATAATATCAGAAAAATAGTAAATAAAAAGATCTAAAGTATGATTTAATCAGATTAAATCAAGAACATGCAAGACTATTCTATAGAACTATTCTATTCTAGAACTAGTCATGCATATCTTCTAATCTTAGATCCAAATTATTTAATTTTAATTTTTTCTGATTTTAGATCTGATCACATCTCATGTGACATCTGAAATCACTTATTTTTTAATTAAAATAAATTTAAAATCAGATCTAAATAATTTTAGAACCATGGCTCTGATACCAGTTGAAGGAAAATCCTGATTTTTCGGACCAGGTTCGTTCAGATCTGATCAGATCAAGAGATATATTTCAAAAATTTTTCTCTCGATCCTAATCAGATCTTGATATATTTTAGATCTGATTCTTATTATTTTAATAAATAAAATAAAATAAGAATAAATTAAATCAAATTTAATTTACCTGAATTTGGGTAATCCTATTACCCTGTTGATGATCCTGTTTGCAGCGGAAGGTTCTGGATCTAGCCACGCAAGCGCCTGGCCTCTACCGATATCCACTCGGGTTGGATCTAGAGATCCTCTTCTTCTCTATCATAACTCCAAAAATCAGATCTGGATCTGATCTGGAGGATCTTCAAAACTCCTTTTGAAGATCAGCAGTCGTCCTTTTGCAGCAGTGCAGCCTTCTTACTTTTGATCGCCTTTCTTTGATCTGGATCGCACCAACCAAGGTCCAAAACTCCTTTTGGACGTGGAGAGCAAGGGGAGAAGGTGGGTTTGGCATGGAGGAAGAGGGGAGAGGCAGCCTTGGGGCGTGGGGAAATTATGATTCAATTCATATCATGTTAATCTGAGTTGGGCGCAGGGTCTTATTTATAGACTAAGCTATGATCCAACTCCTCTTCTTCCCAACCAATCACAACCCTTTGTGAAATCAGATCTAAATCTGATTGGTGGGAATAGAGTCCCCTGGATTCCTCCTTAGAGGGCGCCTAAGACCAGTCAAAGTTGGTTCTTAGAAGAACTCTAATTGGAATCCAAAAAGGAGATGGAGTCCTTGTCCAACAAGGACTCCTAGGCGCCTCCAACTTGGGCACACGCCTAGGGTGGCGTGCGCCCTTCTCCTTGCCAGGTTCTGGCAGGGGGACAGGCCCCCACCAGCTCTCCAATAGGTGCATGACATGTGGTCAAAAGTCAAAGTGTCAATGGTCAACGTTTGACCAGTCAAAGGTAGACTTTTGACCAAAGTCAAAGAACAAGAAATGGCAGGTGACCAAAAATGGCAGGTAATGTCTTACAAATAAGACAACCTTTTCTGACTTGGACAACCTCCAGTCAGACCATATGAAGGCCTCTGATTGAGCACAAACTCCTTTGGCTCAGAATAGGACAACTTATTTATGATAGCAAAAGAAGAACGTTAGGTTCAATCGAGTGCTAGCACGATTTCCTTGAACCTAATTGAATCTCATTCAGATCAATTGAACTAGATCAGTTCAATTGATGATCACCAGATTCAAACCCTTGTTTGTGTGACCCAGTTAGGTTCAGTTCTGTATGGTAATGGGATATGTCATGATCTCTATCATCGACATCATCGAAACTCCTTTCGATGGATCAGAACTCTTCTGATTCGAACAGCTAGAATGATCGATCATCTAAATCATTCTAATTGCTCCCAAAATCCACCAGTGACACCTAGCAGTATATGGTGGCAACCCATCAGAGCTGAATGCGAACCTCTTGGTGCAGCTACCTGTGTGATTCAAGTTCTTCTATCTTGAGCCCCGATCAGATTAGGGTTAAGGTAAACTCGTCAAACCCTAGTCTCTGTCATATGATGTAATCATTCGATTCGAGTCCAATGTGAAAATCTAAATAGAAACTCTTTCTATTATTTCACTCTACCATGGCCATGGATTTCTGGACTTGATTCTCATGATCATCATAGGGCTGCTCCTCTACCACCGAGGTAGATAGATTCCATCTTGATGCCATCCAGTTCCTACAATGAACATGCTATAGCCAACATACACCTCAGGGTTCCATATGGCTAGGAGACCGAGTAATGGTGTAGTCAAACTATAACACCCTCAAGGTGAACTGTCCGATGCACCTCAGGTCAAAGAACCAGACACACTACTGCAGCATCGAGTCAGTCATTGACGAGAAGGTAGACTCCCTAATGACTACTCGAGGTGGTCACGCTCAGTGCCCTCATTCTCTAACGAGTACCTGTACTCTCGCTTTGGTGTCTCCACACCGTAGACTCAAGACTCATCTACTAAAGAGAAGCGATTGTACACCAACCTTCCGGATCAATCACCATCCTCGTGATGATCCTATGGTCGGGAGCAATTTATGAGTTAATAATGATTATTCATGTCTTAAATTTTCAACTCTTGAAAATATGAATTATCATTGCCATTAACTCAAAGGATGTATCACAGACACTAAATACACATATGTGATAGAAAATAACCCATTTATTGATTTTAGTTAAAATTATAATTTTGCCCCTAGAAGTGTATTACAAGTGTCAGCCAATTCTGTCTTCTAGGGCACATATATCTAACAATAAGAACATCCCATCGAATGAAAGAAGAGGGCCTTTAAATTCTTCTTTGTTCTTATGATCGGATGGCCAAGAAAAATGCCTTAATCAGAAACATGATGAATCTACAAAACTAGTTAGATCTACATCATATATCACATATAAAAATTGATCTAACTTAAAAACATATTTTGCATATATCTCATGTATCATATCATGCATGTTTTTAGATCTAAATTATCTCATAAATATCTAAAAAATAAAATTTAAATTTGATCATATCAAATTAAATTTATTTAACAAAACTTTGTAGATCTATTCTACAATTAGTCTAAACATGCATCAATCATATCTCATATGAATAAAATTAAATAAATTTATTTTTTATTTTTTAGATCTAATTATAATATTTATAATATCAAAAAATAATAAATAAATAGATCTAAAAATTATAATTAATTAAATTAAAATTATGATGATGTTAGACTACACATAGAATAATTCTAGTCCTAGTCTAGTCATGCATCTCATACATCTTAGATCTAAATTATTTAATTTATTTAATTTTTTTGATTTCAAATCTAATCACATATTATGTGATATCTAAAATCTTCTAATTATTAGATTAAAATTAAAATAAAATTAGATCTAATGAAAAATGCAACTTGGCTCTGATACCAATTGAAGGAAAAACCTAATTTTTTGGATCAAGTTCGTTCAGATCTGATTGGATCAAGAGAGATATTTCAAAATTTTTTTTATTAAATCTAAATCAAATTTAAGATTTTTTAGATTGAATATTATTGATCTAATAAAAGAAAATAAAATAAAAAATAAATTAAATCTAATTTAATTTACCTTGTTGAGGGTAATCTGATTATCTTATGATGATCCTGATGTCTGCCTGAGGTTCTGGATCTAGCCACGCAAGTGTCTGACCTCTACTGGTATCCACTCAGATAGAATTGGAGATCTTCTTCTTCTTTATCATCTCTCCAAAAATCAAATCTAGATATGATTTTGAAGATCTTCAAAACTTCTTTCAAAGATGTGAGTTGTCTCTTGCAGCAGTACTACCTTCTTCCTTTTTCTGTCACCTTTCTCTTTCTTGGATCGCACCAAACTGAAGCCCAAAAATTCTTGAGCATTGGTAGGAGAGAGAAGACCTAAAGATGGCATGGAGGAGGGAGAGGGGCAGCCTTGTGGTGTGGGCAATGGGTCAAGCTTCTCAGATCTTGGCGCAAATAGGATTTTTATAGACTCTGTTGCACTATGCAGTAACATATCATTCTGGCCAATCATGACATTTTATGCAATCAGATCTAAATCTGATTGGTGGGATGACATCATCTGATCCAATTAGATGAGAGCCCCTCTGAATCATCCTTAGATGGTACCAAGACTGGTTAAAGACAAGTCTTTGGCACCACCTAGGTAGAAATCCCAAAGCAACTGTAGTCCCATCTATATGGGACTCCAGATGCTCTATCCATGGGTGCACGCATCCCTAGGCATGCACCCCTTATCCATCTACTTTTTAGTAGATGGACTGATCCAAAAATTCTCTCCTATGGGTGCATGACACCTGGGCAGATGTCTAAGTGTCAAAAGTCAATGTTTGACCAAATGTCCGAAATATAATTTAGTAAGTAACGAAAAATGGCAGGTGTTGTCTCAAATTCATCTCATAAATTAAGATAATCCTTTTCTGATCTGGACAAATCCTGTCAGACCAAGTAAAGGTACCTGAGTGAGCCTAAACATATTTAGCTTAGTCGAGATAACTTTTTATGATAATTAAAGGAGAATACTAGGCTCAATCGTGTGCTAGCACGATTTTCTTGAACCTAATTGAAGCTTATTCAAATCAATTGAGCTGGGTTGGTCCAATTGATGATATTTAGATCGAAATCTTTGTTTGTGTGACCCAGTTAGGTTCAGTTCTGTATGGTAATGAGATACATCGCAATCTCTATCATCGACATCATCAAAATATCTTTCAATGGATCAAAACTTTTCTTATTCAGACAACTAGTATGATTGATTATCTAAATCATTCTTATTGCTCTCAAAATCCACCAGTGACACCTAGCAGCATATGGTGGCAACCCATCAGAGCTGAAAATAAACCTCTCAGTGCAGTTACCTATGTGATTAAGTTTCTCTATCTTGAGCTTTGATCGGATTAGGGTTAAGATGATCTCATCAAACCCTAATTTCCATCATATGAATTAATCATTCGATTCAAGTCCAATGTGAAAATCTTAATAGAAACTCTTTTTATTATTTCACTCTGTATGGCCATGGGCTTATGGACTTAATTCTCATGATCATCATAGGGCTTCTCCTCATCTACCGAGGTAGATAGATCTCCTATCGGTGCAATTCAATTTCTACAATGAACATGCTATAGCCAACATACACCTCAGGATTTTGAATGGCTAGGAGACCAAGTTATGGTGTAGTCAAAGTATAACACCCTCAAGGTGAACTGTCGATGCACCTCAGATCAAAGAACCAGATACATAATTGCAGCTTCAAGCCAGTCATTGACGAGAAGGTAGACTTCCTAATAACTGCTCGAGGTGGTCACGCTCAGTATCCTCATTCTCTAACGAGTATCTATACTCTCACTCTGGTGTCTCTACACCATAGACTCAAGACTCATCTACTATAAAAAAGTGATTGTACACCAACCTTTTGGATCAATCACCATCGTCATGATGATCCCACGATCAGGAGCATTTTATGAGTTAATAATAAAAATTCATGTCTTAAATTTTTAACTCTTGAAAATAAGAACTATCGTTGCCATGAACTCAAGGAATGTATCACAGACACTAAATATACATTGTGATAGAAAATAACCTATTTTATTATTTATAATCAAAATTATAATTTTGCCATTAGAAATGTATAACAAGTGTTAGCCAATTCTGACTTCTAGGGCACACATATCTAATAAGGAGTTGTCGAACAATCTTTCTTAGAGAGAAAAATTTTATGGCCTATCGGAAGATACCTTTTCTTGAAATTCTCTATGCTGAACCTCTTCAGCACAGTTTCTATGTACGTGGACTGGGATAATCCAATCATCCTCTTAGATCTATCCCTATAGATCATCATGCCTAAGATGTAGGATGTTTCATCCAAGTCTTTCATGGAGAACTGAGATGATAACCAAATCTTTATTTCTTGCAGTGTGGGGATATCATTTTCAATTAAGAGAATATCATCTACATACAAGATAAGGAATACTACTATCGGACTATACACCCACTTGTAAATACTGAACTTTTCTCCATTCTTAACAAAGCCATATATTTTGATCACCTTATCAAAATGCATATTCCAACTCCGAGATGCTTGCTTCAATCCATAAATAGATCTCTAAAGCTTGCACATCTTGGACTCATTTGTAGATATGAACCCCTCAGATTATATCATATAAACTTCTTCGGTTAGCTCTCCATTTAGAAAAGTTATTTTTACATCCATATGTTAGATCTTATAGTCCAGATGGGCAGCTATAGCAAGTATTATTCGAATGGATTTAAGCATTGCTATAGGAAAGAATTGTTGGATCCTGATACCTCTCTGATACCAATTATTGGAGAGAAAAAGAACAAAGTATATGGCCGGCACCTAGGACTTAAAGTTGGAACCAGAGAGAGAAAAGTAGAAAGTTTTTAGGGAGAAAAGTTTAATTGTATTCCACTCTATTATGAAGATATAATACTTGGGTTTATATACCCTAGGATTTTTGTTATACCAAATAAATCCTAATAAATCCAAATCCTAACTAAAAAACTCTCCTAGACTAACCCATTATATGAAAGCACTCACCGAGCCCATGTACATATATCTTACATGCTCTCATTCTCTGGATCTGAACTCGATCCATACATGAGTTAGCCTCCTTAAGACCTTGTTGGTCCAGGCCTTAAGACCCTAGGATAAAAGCCTATCCTAGATCCAAACAAAGAATCCCATCTAATTCTCTTCACCATTGTCGAGCCGACTCTGTCAGGAGCTGAGCTAGCTCGGCTGCATCTCACTTGAACCCTATCTTTTGTCTGCCTGAGACAGTTGGCTCGACTACGTATCTGAGCCAGTTTGCCTATGTGTCAGCTCCTGTCTTGGCTGATTCTCTTCTTTGGCTTCGGTCCTTTGCTCCACCTTGTATCTTAGGTCTCCAGAGCACCTACCAAGCCCTCCTCAAGGTCCTCACACCTGAACCTCGAGTCCCATGCTAGACTACACACTGCCTTCACCTAGGATAACTCCTGTCCCAGTCCTAGGACTCACACCCATCCTAGTCTCCCAAAGCCAACATCCTAGCTCCTCCTGCGGTCTTCCAAGGCTTAAGAGTATCATATCAAATCCTACAATCTTCACCTTGGTGCATCCAAGCCTTGGCATATATGGTAATATTCCCCTACATGAACTTGCTGTTGATGCATGCCCTGACAACTATTTGTGCACATCTTGCCACTGTCATTCTTCTTCAGCTACTGAGCTTTCTTTGAGGCCTTTAGGATGACTACGTCCATCACGGAAGATCTTGGGTTGCTTCTATGCACCACCCTTGGAGTTGTAGGAATCCTTCTACTTAGCAGCCGCTTCAACTATCCTGGACTTTTCTAAAAAATTTGCAGCAATCCTATGCTAGTGCCTACTACATATCCTGATACGATCTCCTTAAAACTTCATTTGTCCTCCCGCACGTGCTGCTCCACCTAGAACTGTGCATCTCCAATGTTGGTGCTAGGATATTGGTCTTCCTGCACTCCTCTGCTTTGAACTCATATCACATCTCTCTCCATCTATGAAGCCACCTCTGTCCGGTGCTCCACCTGAAACCAAAGTCCCTCTGATGCCGCAGAAGCCAACTCTATAATCAAGTCTTCCAAGGATAATCATTCAATGCTGCACTGCTGAGCCTGCTACTACATCTCGACACCGTTGTTGCCCCTTCGAACCCTCCACACTCTGCAGATCTATCCAAAACCATTTTAGATACACCTTATCTTGTGGGCTCCTTCGAGACCACCAAAAGCTCATCTGACTTTTCACTTACAGTGATTGAATCAATGGAATTCGAGTTTTCTCCTTCCTTGCACTTCTTCCAAAGTGGACATTCTTGCTTAAAGTGCCCTGCTTCAGCACATTTGAAGCATCTCTTGGATCCTTTGCTGCCCCTTCGCTGATCCTTCTTCTTTTTCTTTTTTGGCCTTTCTGAAACTATGAGATCCTCCTGAAAGATCTCTCTCTTCATCATCCATTGCCATTGCTCGTTGGACCTTAGCACTGATATGATCTCATCGTACACCAGCATCTCCTTACCATACAACAACATCATCACCAACGGATCGAAGCTCCCGAATTATGAATATAGCAGCAATAAACTTTTGTCCTCCTCTTCGAGATCCATTCCAATGTCGAGCAAATCCATGCTTATTTGATAGAACCACTAAATATGCCCCACAGTATTCTCGTCCTCTTGCATCAGAAGATTGTATAATTACTTTTTCAGCATCAATTTGTTACACATGTTCTTCTCCATGTACAACTGGTGTAACCTCGATCATAAATTCTTGGATGTCTTCTCCTCTAACATGCCATACAGCACCTCATCTATTAGACAAGCTCTAATTATAGCACATGCCCTTTTCTTCAATGACACCCACTCCTTGTCTGTCATCTTCTTTGACCTATCTTCCAAGGTCAAATCTAGTCACATCTGAATCTACAGTGAACCAGTAGATCCTCCATCTTATCCTTCCACCAAGTGAAACTTTTTTTTCATCAAACTTCTCAAATCCTACCTTTAACCCATTGTTCTTCATGATCATATGAATTAAAAACAACAAATAGGTGGATTTGAAAAAAATACCTTGACTAGGGATGGTGGATAGCAGCCCTATGATCTTTTTCTTCCTCACAAAGCTTGGAGAAAGTCTTTAGATCTGAACCTTGCTACTGATCTTTATTGAAATCTGATCTTTTTCTTCCTCCATGCTCAACCAGACTCTGATACCACTTATTGGATCCTGGTACCCTCTGATACCAATTATTGGAGAGAAGAAGAATAAAATAGATGGTCGGCACCTAGGGCTTAAAGTTGGAATCAGAGAGAAGAGTAGAGAGTTTTTAGGAAGAAAAGCTCAATTATATTTCACTCTATTATAAAGATATAATACCTAAATTTATATATCCTAGGATTTCTGCTATACTACATGAACCCTAATAAATCCAAACACCAGCTGAAAAAATTTTCTAGGC
Source organism: Cocos nucifera (assembly GCA_006176705.1). NCBI lineage: Eukaryota > Viridiplantae > Streptophyta > Magnoliopsida > Arecales > Arecaceae > Cocos > Cocos nucifera. The sequence goes on from QRFJ01004643.1 coordinate 136,177, forward strand.
TAACCCAATACATAAAAGCACTCATCGAGCCCATGTATATATGTCTCACATGCTCTCATCTCCTGGATCTGAACCTGATCCATATATGAGTTAAATTCCTTAAGACCTTATTGGTCCAGGCCTTAAGAACCTAGGATAAAAGCCTATCCTATACCCAAACAAAAAATCCCATCCAGTTCTGTTCGTCACCATTGAGCTGACTCTATTAGGAGTCGAGTTGGCTTAGCTGCATCTCATTCGAACCCTATCTTCTGTCTGTTTGAGATAGTCGGCTCAACTGTGCCCCGAGTCGGCTCGATCTCAGCCCGAGCTGGCTCGACTGCGTATCTGAGCCGGCTCGACTATGTGTCAGCCCCTTTCTTGGCTAATTCTTTTTCTTGACTTTGATTCTTTGCTCCACCTTATGTCCTAGATCTCCGGAGCACCTATCAAGCCTTCCTCAAGATCTTCACACCTGAACCTGGAGTCTTGTGTAGGAATACATACCATCTTCATCTAGGATAATTCCTATCCTAGCCCTAGGACTCACACCCATCCTAGTGTTCCAAAGCCAACATTCTAGCTCCTCCTATGGCCTCTCAAGGCTTAGAAGCACCAATCAAATCCTACAAGAATGTCTCATCATAGTTAATACCATAACATTGACGATACCTCTTAGAAACCAAACAGACTTTAAGGTCTCTACTTTTCTATTTGTGCCCCTTTTCCTTTTGAAGATCCATTTACACCTAATGGGTTTAACCCCTTAAGGTGGATCAATCAATATCCATACATCGTTGACCTTCATGAACTCCATTTTGAATTTCATGGTATCAAGCCATTTTTTAGAATCAGGCCTCTGCATTACATCCATATAAGTGATCGGATCCTCATCATTCTCATCGAGTTCGATGGGATCACCATCCCGAATCAAGAAATGATAGTATTTGTCCGACTGACGTGGTACTCCATCAAATCATCTTAATGGTGCAGGTACATTGAGCTCCAAATTTAATCTAATCAAATTCGATTCTAGTTCAGCTATAAGTGTTAGTATTTCTACCTATTGAATTTCATCATGTTCAATCTTAGAGGGAATAGTTCTTTCACCAAAAAACTTTTTTTTTAAAAAGATTGTCTTAAGGCTAACAAATACCTTTTATTCATCAGCATAATAGAAAATATATTTTTTTTTATCTCTTTTGGATATCCTATAAATGCGCACTTATCAGATCTAGGTCCAAGTTTATCTATAATTAATCGTTTGACATAAGCCAAGCACCTTCAAATCCTAAGGTGTGAAAGTGCTGGCTTACGCCCTATCCATATCTCATATGGAGTCTTAACTACAGACTTACTTAAAACCTTATTTAATAGATAACAAGTCGATTCGAGTGCATAAGACCTAGGTTCAAGTTTATCTGTGATTAACCATTTCATATAAGCTAGGCACCCCTAGACCTTAAGATGTGAAAGTACCGGCTTACACTCTATCCATATCTTATATGGAGTTTTAATTATAAACTTACTCAAAACTCTATTTAGAAGATAGCAAGCTGATTCAAGTGCATATCCCCAGAAGGATATTGGCAAGCTGGTAAAATCCATCATGGATTAGACCGTGTCAAATAGAGTTCGATTTCTTCTTTTAGATACACCATTATACTATGGTATTCCTAGAGGAATCCATTAGAAGAGAATCCTATTCTCTCCTAGATATATAAGAAACTCATCAAAAAGATATTTTCCTCCTCGGTTATATCGAAGAGTCTTAATACTCTTTTTAGTTTATTTTTTTACTTCACTTTGGAATCATTTGAACATTTCAAATGACTCTAATTTATGTTTCATCAGATAGACATATCCATACCTGGATAGATCATTTATGAAAGTAATGAAGTAGAGATATCCACATCTGGCACTAATGCTTATTGGTCTATATACATCAGTATATACTAGATCTAAGAGCTCAGTGGCTCTCTTATCTTTTCCAATAAAAGATGACTTGATCATTTTTTCAAGTAGATAAGACTCATAGATTGAAAGTGATTCATAATCACTGACTTCGAGAATTTTCTCTTGAGTCAATCTATTTATCCTGTTCTTGTTTATGTGATCTAGCCTATAGTGCCATAAGTACATATCATATACACTATCTAATCTAGGATACTTGCTAGTGGAATAGACTATATTAACAAATTGTGATAACATAAATATACCATTGTTCAAATATTTAGAGAATATAGTAACACTATTCATAATGATATTATAAAATTCTTTCTTTATTGAAATTTCATAATTATCTTTGGCCAAAAGACCTACAAAAATAACATTCAAAAAGAAACTAGGACCAAAGTGACAATCACTAAAAATAATAATATGAGACTCAAATAGAAGTTTCAAGATTTTTAATGCTAGAACTGGATTTGGTCTTCCATCTCCAACGTTCAAAAATCTCTCATCTTGATCCAATGTTTTACTGACCTGCAACTCCTACAATGAATTGTAAATATGGTCAGGACTACCAATATCCAATACCTAGTCAGTAATATCATGAATAGAGAAATTATAAGGAGTTATCATATAAATACAAAATCCAGCAACAACTTGCTTCTTTCTCTATCTGTTTGGATCTAAGAAGGCAATGTAATGAGGACCATTCTTCTTCTAGTGCCCCCATTTCTTACAAAAGAAACATTCAGCTTGACTCTTATCGGTCTTTACTTTCTTGGTCTGGCCCTGCACACAACCTGAACTTGCACCTTCTTACTCTTCTTCTTTCCTTTCTTAAAGGATCGAGAACCAGAAGAAGACCCTCCCACTAACTTCACTGACTTTTTGTGGAGCTGGTGATCCTTCTCAAAGTTCTGAAGTAATTTCAGTAACTTGTGGTAGTTTACTTCAAGCTTTGTGATTCTGTAATGAATAAGGAATGGAAGAAAAAAATTGGATAATGAGTTTAAAATAGCATCTTTCCCTAGCTACTCATGTAAGAAAAATCTGAGCTTGCTCAAATGCTCCATCAGCTCGATCATTTACAGTATATGATCAATGACTGATGCTCTATCCCTCATCCTAATGTTGAAGATGGCACAACTAATCTTATGCCTCTCAACATCATCGGATGTACCAAAAGACTCGTTCAACACTTGAATCATATCTTCTAGTTGAGCAGACTTGAATCTATGACTAAACTCATCACTCATGGCTACTAGCATGATACAACACATCATGGTTTGGTCATTGAGCCACTTTTGATAAGTGTCTCTGACTATTTCACGTGCATTAGATGCTGGCTCCTCAGGTATCGGATCTGTCATCACGTATAAGATCCATTCATATTCTAGGATAATCTTCAACTTACGATACCAGTTATCGAAGTTGGATCCCACTAGCTTATCATTGTCTAACAATGATCAGAGCAAAAGAAAAATGGCCATGTCTGCGCCAAGAAAAATCAAAATCTAATTAGTAATTGATTCATTAAACTTAAAGATTTGAACTTTAATTAAAAGGTTCTCTTACTATTTTATTCGAATTGGTAGCCTTTACCTCTAATTTAAGAAGTTATCCTAATTTCTTAGTGGATACTAGAATCCATATAGACTGCACACAAGCCTAACTTTAGCTAGTCAACCCATATATATCTAAGGATAGGTTCATAATTAATTATTTTTTAAAATAATTTTTAGTAATTTAATTTTACTCCAGTACCTAATCAGTAGGCTTTGACCTCCACTGAAAAGATTCGGTTAGGTCCAACTATTAACATGACCATACTTGGTCCATCTAACCAATGAATAATTAAGTCCAACTTTCGTTGGTTAACTTAATTATCATTTAGAGAGATGCAGCCAAAAGATCATATTATGAATGATAATTCTATTAGCCGATAAGCACTAGGTCTTTGGGCCTCTAATGATTATCCAATTGATGGATCCATTATCATCCACTTAATGGGAGGCTATGATCTAGTTATCATCATAACCATTTTATTTTTAAGAATCTAATAATTTTAAAAAATTTAATTAATTAATTTTAAGAAAGAGAGAAGAGAACCAGCTAATTTTGATCCTTCCACTGACTTCATCAAGTAAGATCATAAAAGACCTAATTAAAGTTGGCATTAGGAGCACTTAAATCAGTCACACAGATTTACCTAATTAACATGAGTGAGCCCAAATCACCAAGTGATCTAATCAAAATCTAATTCACCAGGATAGCCAAGTAAGTGAGATCAGTGAAAGTGGAAGGGATATGCCATTAACTTATCAAAGATCGAAATTAGTGCGAGTAGCTCCCAATTAAAAACTACTGGTCTGGATTGCCAAACTTATCTTAGACACCATCTGGTTCATTAGTTTTAATTGGATCAACCTAGTAATTTGGGTTCAACCACGTAGCCATAAATCAAGTCCATTTGGTTCTTGTTAAAGATATGGACTTGACCAACTACAACTATTATAATAGAGTCTAAAGAGTCTTTGACCTAATCTAATTCAATATTTAATTAGATTTGATCAATTATTCTAATTTAGTCCATTCTTTAACTAACCTTAGGTCTAACCTAATTAATGGACCTAATTCATCTAACCTAATAATCCAATTTTATGATCAATAACTTAGGATCTTTAATTCATAATTCTAGAGCCTAATTTATCATACTTAATTCTTAATTAAGTTTTGAACTGAGGGTTGGGGTTCGGCATTTCAAAAATAATTTTCATATTTATACAATATTTTTACAACATGGTTCTACCAACCAATTGTATGTTTGATTCACAATCAATATGCAATTAAATAAACTATGAGACTACTTTTAGATCTAATCTAAACATGCTCATGTAATTGACATAGTTTCAATTCAATCAATCATAAATCAATTTAGATCAAATCTAACATATTTATATAGATAAAAAAATTAGATTAAAATATTTTTAATTAGATTATAAAATTTTTTAGATCTAATCTAAAATTTTATGATCATGATTTTAGATTTGCACGTACTAGGATAACCTTTCCACTGTAGGGGGTAAATCCTATAGTAGGACAACCATATAACAATCCATGCAATCTAAAATAAATTTTAATTTTAGATTTAAATATTTGATTATAATTTAGATTAGATCTAAATTATCAATCTACACATGCATAAAATCATATAAAAATAACATGGCTCTGATACCAATTGAAGAAACTAGTCTAGGATTTCAGGATTAGATTTTAAAATTTTTTTAAATCTATGTAGCAAAAATATAAATTAATCATATTAATTCATAATTAAACATGAAAAACCCTAGATATAGGATCCTATTATATGATTAAAGCATGATATTAAATAAAAAATTAAAATATAAAAATAAATCATGTTGATCATATCAACATAAAAATTATTCTATGCTAGATCAAATCTAGATAGGAGAAAGATGATCGTATCATCCATACCTTTGCAACTCAGTTCTTTAACTCATTGATCAGGGCATGAGATTATCGTTTCAAGCTACACATGCATTCGACATCTACAAGTTGTCCACACAAACCCTCGATTGCTGATCAGAAGTTCGATGCCCAAAAATCAGCATTATTTGCTAGAACTGTGTTGATCCTTCTTCAACGATTGATCTGAATTATTCTTTCTTTGAAACTTGGATTCTCCAATTTTCAAAAGATGAGAAAGTTGATTTTAGACCTGTGACACCTCTCAAAATCTTAAAAAAAGAATGAAGGAATAGATGGAAGAAAATTCTAGAAGAAGATCCTCTTCTTCTTCTCTTTTTCTCTCACCAAAGCACCTTGATTGGTGCCTTTACAATTCCCACATCTAAACCTCTCTATGCCCAAAGACCTCTCTTTTAGTTCTATAATTACAAAAAAAATTAGATTAAAAATCTTTTTATATTGAGAGATATGGAGTCCTTGTCTAGGTCAAATACTTAGTTGAGAGACCTCCAAATTAGGCTAGACTTGGGGCACCCAACTCTTGGACATCCCCTCCTCCTTTTTGGGGGTTATTGGGCATCCCCTCCTTTTTGGGCATGGATCACCTGGTGTTTCGCACATTAAAATTCTTTATTTTTCATGAAAATTTAGAGAAAAATCAGGAGTTTAGGCATCATACATGGATAAGAATTCTGATTGCAACAAACTTTATCAAATAGAGTTTGAAATCAAAACAACTAATTTATTTTGACTTGGTCTTCAACCAAATACCATGTAAGAAGTATATGAAATATGGGGATGCATGTTCTCTCTCTTAAAAAGAGAGATTCCATGAAAAACTTAAATAAAATTTTGTGGAGAGTGCATGGAGATTGAATGGCACAAGGATTTGGAAGTCCTAGTCTAACTAGAACTCCTAATTTAACTTGCTCCAACTTGATCCTTGGACTAAATTAAATTAAAATTTATTTAATCTAATTAAATTAGATCTTAGTTCAACTAATAATTTTATTAAATTATTTTAAGTTAGATTAAATTTTAATTTAATTTTTAATTAAATTAGAGATTAGGTTCAGTCAAGTCCTAATTGAACTAGGACTAGTTCTTTCTTGCAATTGGCTCATCTAATAAACCAATTGAACTTGATCCAATCAAGCCCAAACCAAATCTAATTAAATCATATTTTATTAAACTTAATCTCAGCTCTCTAGTTTAATTAAATTAAATTAATTAGCAATCAAATTATTAATCGATCCTCCTACAATACTTGCATTAGGTTAAACATCAATCATGTTGATTGTTTAACCCTAGAACGATTCTTCATCGTTGATCAACCATCCGATCAGATCAAAACCTCTTATATGTATGATCTCATAGATCCAAACTTAAGTTGATAGCATAAAAATTAATTTCTATACCAATCAAAGTGATCGGCTAGTAATGGTATCCGATGGTCGGATAGGTTGAATGTGTAGAACAACATCCTTAGAATCTATGTGGATATAGTTTTTATATAATTCATTCTTTTGATCAAAATGCTCATAGGATACCTCCGAGTTTAATTGTCAACCCCGATCAGGTCATGCATATTATATTTTAAAATACCAAATTCATCTTATGGATTATCTTAGCCAAGATTTTTACTATATTGAAATACAGTGATGCATTCTTCTCCAACTCTTAAAGTGGTCAATTCCATCTTGATCACTCTCCGACTTTGCAAGTACTTGATTGTACCTAAAAATCTTCTATTACTGAATTAGAAATTCAGTTAATCTAGTACCAAAGTATAGTGAGTTGTGTTGGTATGAAATATGGTTGATGCTAGAATTGGTGCTGGAGTCGAAGATGATGAGATCGTCACTGGTGACCTACAAAATAAGTCTCGTTCGGAGTCGGAGGTGGTGGCTCCGATAAGACCCTCCGACGATCAAGTCAACTCTTTCGGCCAATAGAAATGGAGTGCTCAAGAAAAAAAGTGGTAGAGTGTCGAGAAGGAGAAGAGAGCTCCAGAAAAAAAGCATATCTGGAGGGTCTCTTAAATAGAGAGAGCCTATAATAAACTGATAGTGACAGCTGCAATCATCTGGTAGTGGGGCATTCAGAATCATGTGAAGTTTGTTACGGAGGGTAGTGTCTGTTGTCGCGACGTGCTAGGCCGTTGGGATCTGACAGCTAAAGTTTTGATAGGATAGCTGCAGATGATGAAGAGTTTCTAGTTATTGTTATTTCAGAAGAGCTCGAAGGTTATCAAGGTTGATTGTGCATAGACTATTGCTTGCTATATCGAGGGCATGCATTGAGATCCTTTTGGGCTGCTGGAAGAGGTTTGAATGGAATCTCGCTGGGAGTATCTAATAGAAGCTCGATCGAGTGGAATCCTTCAGGCAATTGGAAGGAGAAGTCCAGGAGGAGTTTGACTGTAGGAGAAGTTCGGAAGGAATTCGATTGTAGAAGAAATTTGGAAAGAGTTCGATTGGTAGAGAGGTCCAACTGGAGGAGAAGTTTGGGAGGAGTTCGACTGTAGGAAAAGTTCGGAAGGAGTTTGACTGGTGGAGAGGTCTGACTAGAGGAGAAGTCTAGGAGGAGTTCGATCGACCCCTAAGCTAGTTAGGCTAGACTACCCAGGGGGCCACTCTCACTATTCAAGTTCATCCGAAGGGGATCCAATGATAGGAGGGTGGTCGAGATTGCTCTGAGACTAGATATTTAGCCGAACTTCGACGGGAGTAGGTTTATCCCCAACAATAGTTTCCCTACTTTCAAGTTCAAAATTCGAAGGAAGGGATAAGATGCGACTGTCGAAGTTCTTTTAGCCTCCATGTCCGTTAGGATAGGATGTCTTGATGTCTACCATGCTGGCGTTGAAACTTTATAAACACGAGGTGACTCGAAAAGATATTTTTTAAGCCTCCCATCGAAACTCTATCCAAGGTATGATGCAATTAAGAATCCACCCATCGCCACTTCTCGACCATGATGAGTGGGACACGCGGCGCACACAGGTCGACCGAATGAGATCTGCAATCATAACTGCTTCAGACTTTTCTTGACTATTAAATGCCTTCTTCCTCCTCTAGAACCATCTGGCCTGACCTTCTTTCTTCCTTCCAAGTCTCGCCTCCTTCTCGAAAGCCTAGTTCTTCTCGCATCCTCTCTACTCCTAGGTGCTCTTCCGCTTGATTTTCGTCATACTCATCATCTTCTTGCCTTTTTCAGTTGACTTAGGTCAGCTTTCCAATCCTTCTCTTTGAGCATTCATGCTTCTTTGATTTCTTGCTCTTTCAGTTTTCTCTAAGGAGTCTCTGTATTTCATTTTTGTTAATTTTTGGAGACTTTTCTGGGGTTTATTTTGATCCATATGTCTTCCGAAATCTCTCAATCTGTCGATTCATGGAGCTCATCTAGGCTGACCTTCTTAGACCCCACTCCTCTAGCCGAGGTTAATCCTAGGAGTATGTCCCATCAGTCTTTTGTTTTGAATACTATTTCTTCTATCCTTACTCCGAACGATCTCTTCCTGATTAGGATATAGTACGGCATCCCACCAGAGTACGACCTTGAACTCTCTGGATCAGATGACTATGCAAGTTCGCCTTCAATCGATCGATTTTGTCTGTACCTAGAAGCCTTGCACACCGGGCTTCGACTTTCACTTCCATCTTTTGTTATCACACTTTTTTGGTTTTTGAACATTTTTTTTGCTTCCATCATACCGAACTCCTTTTGATTTGTAATTGACTTTCTTTTTCTTTGTCATCTGATCGAAGTCCGACCAACTATCTCACTCTTTCAAAATTTTTACATCTTCAAATGCCATCCTTCCACAAAGGACTGGTGGTACTTCTCCTCCCAGTTCGGTAAGAAGGAATTACTGAAAGGTGCTCCTTTCTTTATTCATAACTGAAAAGAGAAGTAGTTCTTCATAGAGAGATCCCAATCGCAATATATCACAACCTTATCGAATGACCGACGGTGAACTCCCCTTATAATTGATCTTCTCCTTCACACCATAGATTCGACTTCAGGGAGCCACTTCACTGTTTAAGCGCTAGAAGACTTTCGTCACTGCACTTTTCTTGAGCTTCGCTAATTCTCTCTCAAAGCTATCCTTCTTGATGGTGAAGGTCGCGGAGTCTTTTATATGCAACTTATGAAGGGGGTAACCTTAATTGTCGCCTCTGATGCATTTTTCCTAAATTTTTGAAGTTCATCTTCAGCTATTTTTAATTTCTTTCTCATGTGGTGAACTTCTTCAAATTTCTAACCATCGATTTTAAAGAAATTCCCTAAGGTAGCAGCTCGGCATCAATGGGGGACTGCATCCAATCATGAAAAGCACTCTAAGCTATCGATTAAAAAAATTCTCTTTCATTGATTGAAAATTTTTTTGAGTATAGGATAAAGCAAAAAAGAAAATATAACTACTAAAGGCCCCCAACCTCTGAAGGGAAAGCAGCAAAGGAGCTCGACACTCTAGGGGTAGCCACGGGCTTAGGAACATATTCGATTGGCACTTCAGAGATAACCTTGGGCTCCTACATGGGCTCGGGCACCTCGGTAGCAGGCTCGGAGGATTTGAAGACCACTTCGATGGGGAAGCGGTCGCTACAGCACTGGATGGCCTCGCTTCTTCATCGGACTCCTCTTTCAGAAAGCTGAGATCAAGCTCAAAAAACTTTTGGACCATCTTGCCTTCATAGAGCTCGAAGTCTTTTATGAATACCTTCTGGTCGAATGCGATATTTAAGTCTATTTCAGAGGAGGCCTTGAACTCTTCCACACATCGGACTGCTACCTTCAAAATAGACTTTGATATTCTAACTTCCAGCTCGACGATCTTGATCTTGGCCTCCTTCTTTTTCTCCTCCTCCAAAGCCAATGCGGTCTTGATCCCGATCGAGATGAGCTCCTCCTTCCGAAGCGCTTCTTGGAGACTCTCATTTTTTGTCACCTTCTCCTTCGTTAGGCGCTCAGTCTTGACGATCTTCCCCTAAAGGCAATCGATCTCGGCTTGAAGGTCCCCCTAGACCATTAGCTCTTCTCCCTTCTACGATTTATCCTCTTGAGGTGGGCTAGTATGTGGTGGCCTAACTATCATGGACGAGTCATAGTAAGATAAAGGAAAGAAGAAAAAAATACAGCAAGATGATTACTTTGAGAAAAGTTTTGAAAAAATTCCAGACGAACTACATCCGATCGAGGTCGGCTAGGCAGTCCACCTCTCCAGACAGGGCGAACTTGTTGGTCAGATCCTGGATGACATTTGGATTGTCAAAGGGGTCCGCCCCTAGATCATCACCGCCGCTGTTGCTTGACCCGCCCGGACGAGCCTTGCGGACCATCTTCACGATAGCAGCCTTTTTCTTCTTCTTATCATCTCCATCCCCTCTTTCCCTCTCAGTGGGGAGCTCTGACATTGATCCTCCTATGAGGAGGCTCGAGGATGCGGGAGGCTGAGAGCCCGCATCTCCGATGCTGCCCTCGATGATTGAAAGGACCTCGACGCCCGAAATGACTTCAGAAGCAGTCATGGGGACATCCAAAACCTTGAAACTTGGGCCGTCGACCTTTGCCCTTTTTGAACTTCCACCTGGGGCCACCTCCTTTTTCTTCTTTTGGGCATAAAGGCCCTTGGTGAGCCTCTCCACAACATCAGTATCCATCTCTACAATAAAGAAAAAACTATAGTTAGTCAAGGTACATATGAAACTTTATGAGAGTTTATATGTATATTTATATACATGCATATAAACATATCTAATACCGATGGGGTTAAGAGGACTCAGGCTAAGATTGAATAAGATCTGCACTTTCAAAAGGTCAGGAAGGAAAGGAGCTCAGTATGCCTTAAGCTTATTAAAAGACTGAAGGTCGGCTCTATCTAAAGTGGGGACTCGACAGACTGACTCCCTAAGGAAGCCCCAGGGAGAAAAGGATCAAATCATTAAGGTCAGGCCATCCGG